>JANHFL010001923.1:354060-374763 GCA_032468155.1 Oxyrhabdium leporinum | reverse complement strand
TCTCCCTCCCTCCCTCCCTCCCTCTCTCTGTCTCTCTCCCTCCCTCTCTCTCTCTCAACACACACACACACAGCTTTGAAAAGATGAACCCTTTTTACAAAATTACCATGTTTTTAACCTCATAAACACAGTCATGTTTTAACAGAGGAAGTAACAATGGGGTAATGTGGTGGAAAGTTCCATGTGACATAACGTGGTTGAGTTGGCCATTGCTTGACCACTTAGAAACAAAATCTGATTATTTGGCTTGCTCGGATTTACTTAAAGGAATATAATTGTGACTAGTGTGTCAGAATTGCTTAATCTTTTGGAAACAAGAAAATAAAAGGAATAGTATTAATTCATTGAAAGGAAAAACATTTAGTATGCTTGGGCCAATCATCAGCTCAAACTAATTTCTGGATACGTAAACATCAGGCAGCTGGCAGAGCAATCACGAGTTGAAATCCAGCCTCACTGAAGTGAAATGTTTGGGGAAAAGAATCACCACTGGGAGGCTGGAGTACTGGGCACTGCCTGCTGTTACCTTCTCTGGGACTTCTCCCAAATTACTTGTCAATCTGCCATGTTCAGCGAGGAGCTGCCTCCTGACAGTAGAGCTCATTTACAGGCCTTAAAATTAATGAAAGTAGTCAGAGCAATTGCAAGAGAGATGCGAATGGCTGAATGGACTAACTGGCACAAATAAAAAATTGCAAAAAAATTGAAATGAAAACGTTGATTACTGCTTTGATGATTCTTTGGGTTTTACTCAGAATTCAACCCAGTGAAAGGTCCAATGCTATTACTCAGACTCAAACCATATATTTACATACATATGTATACTATACTATGTATACATACAGACATGTATGCTATGCTAAGTACTTCCTAATAAAGGAACAATGTGTATCAATATATCATTGATTCATCAAAAAATAGCCATCCTTATTCAAATCCATGTTTATTTTCTATTATTTCTTTATTATTGTATCCATTAGATGTTGCTACACTGGCTGAACCCTAGACTCTAGTTGTCAGCCATACCATATCAGATTCAAGATCATGATCATCCTTTTCATACTAATACTACAATAACTCATGAAGTCACAGGAGAAAAACTAGAATAAAGTTCTAATACTGTTTGAAGTCAGCAGCTCTGTCCTAGCAGAGTTGATACTATGCCATATTACCTGCATGCAGATGGCATGAAACGTAGAATGTTCCTGACAAGAGTATGACATCAGGTTGCCCCTGTCTTCTACTGGGATATATTTGAAGATATATATATATATATTTTTTTGGGGGGGGGTGTCTTTCCAACAAGCTTGGGATTCCCTAGTGGTCTCCTATTCAAACATTAACTGTTGCCCCCTACTTAAGCTTTCCGAGATAAGCCATACACTTATCCAGAGAATAAATGTATCATTTATCTGCTGGACACATAGGAATGAATTTAAAATCTCTGTTCGAAGTAAAAATACATTGACATTTTGAAACAGTGCTACAACTATAAATATTTCAAAGCTGCTACACTCTTTGTAGAATTATGTATAGAGTGGGTAAAAAATACAAGAGTTAGGAGTAACTTGAACTTTCTGTTTTTCATTACATGTCATTTTGTCCTAAGAGAAAAATATCTATTTCTGAATTCTTTAATCTTTTAATATAAAAATACACACATGCTATATTAGATTTGCTATACAGTATTTCTGAATGGTGTAGAAAGATTCAAATTGTAAAGCTTCTGCACCAGTGTGATTTAACTCTGTTCCTCTTCTCCTTTTACTACATGATATTTAATCCACATAACAGGCCTCTACTTATGGTCCTACAGCTGCATTGCAACGATCACATTATTTATTGTTACATTTCTTTCCTGGCTAGACTTTGACCAAAAGAGATCACCTAAAGGAATTACTTGATCCTCTCAGAAACAGGTGGTAGAAATTACAGTCAATCAAGTTAGGCCACTAAATGAAATTTCCTCATGGGCAATTTGGCCATTGGAACTATATAACTTTGGAAGCTGAAAACAAACAGACCTCTTTTTATATTGTTAGAGTAGCAGTAGGAGAATTGTCTGGTATGGCTCATATTATCTTATGAATAGACATACTGATGGATGAGAACCTTCTCAAATCTCCTAGCGTTCCATATATCAATACATTACAGCCTTTGCAAACCTTACCATCTCACTTTATATATTCTTTAGAATCATTTGATGTAGTAAAGGTAGTGTAGTTTTATCCTAATTGAGCCTCTTTATATGTATGTGCTCAACTGGACACCTTGAATTATGCAGAAAATCTATTTTTGTATTATTGTGAATTTCTGTGGACTCTGATTCTGAATTATTGTGGAGTACTAATATTAATGACCCATCTTAAGCAAAATAGATAAACTATGAGAGTTTTGTCTACTTAGAAGTACGCCCTACTGAGTTTAAAAGCTTAGTTCCTTTTAATCCTTTCTAAGCAGAGGACTCTAAAGCAGCAGATTTTCCTTAAGTCTCACTGTATTCATAGTGTCGAACTAATCAGTTTGTTAACCACTGCTTACTTAAAATGGATTGAGTTTCAGATTACTATCTCTGTAAGAAGTAGGGAATTGTTACTCATTACTTTCAGCTACCCTAATAAATATTTGCAAATGTGGTTCAAAAGGTGGAACCCAAATATATGTACAGAGGATTCTGCTCAGCACAGTTCACAAAGGTAAATGACTGGCTTTGAAGAAAATAGAACAGAGTTGGTTTTATTACAGCTGTTAAAAATCTGAAATGGATGAATGATGAAGCAGAATAAAAAGGCTGCATCTCCTTCCTCTCCTTAACTACCTTTCTATCTATTGTTCTCTTCTGGAGAAAACATTTATTTTGTTTGTGCAGTTCTTCAATTGGTAGGAGAAAACGCACGTAACTCCTCTCCACAAAAAGCAAAAGATCTTGACCAAGAACAAGGTGTTTTTCTCCAGAATCTCTCTTCTTATCTTTTATCTGCCGTTTTCCCACGTATTCTTCCAAACTGTCCATAGCATAATATGAGTACATAGCATTGCATGCATGAACAGTATGAGCCTCAGTACATACATGCAGGGATAACGAACAGATTTAGACAATTGATTTCAAATAGTTTTGGGTTTTTTTTCAAACTTCTATGATAAATTGCCAGTGCTTGCTAGAAATTCAGGCTTAAATTAAGTGAGCATATTTCGGAAACTCAACTAAATTATTTGGAATTAAAAATAATCTGTGTGTTTACAGTGTTCTCTTTTTCACTGGTACAAGAGTAACTTTTAACAACCGATGGATATAATTTAAAGTCTGGTTCAGAGTCCCCTGACCAAATTATCTTAATCTCTTTTCAGACTGTGACTGCAATAGCCTTCGGCTAGAGATAAAAGGCATCTATATATTTTTTTCTGCCTTGCACTATGTTAAACTGGAGAAGCAAATACAGCTCCTATGCCACTTGCCCTAAGACAAGGAGACTAAATTCCCTCCTTTTCTTTTCTTTTCTCTATTGCCTACAGAGTATTGGAGATTAGACTTCTCTCAATTCATGCTGTACCTGAAACTTTTTGTGTCATAATGCCCTTGTCAAAACAGCAGCGTACTTTGGAAACAAACTTTTTTTTCCCTTTAATGAGCTGCTGGTATGATCTACAAACTGGAGGGCTAAATTATAATCATAACTTTGCTGGTTTTCAAAAACTATTCAAGGGAAGCATTATACCTGCCCTTGAATTTTATTTTGTCATGCTCCGACCAAACTGAAACTCATTTGTGTTCTTTATCTGAGAAAACCTGATTTCTCTGTGAAGCATGATAGGCTTCCAAAAGTAGGGGAAAAAACAGTTTCAAATATGGGGAATCATTACTCCATGCACGGTAATCTTTGAAGATATTCAGATTCCAGTTGTATTAGAGGCACTAACTCATCCATCATCATGAGTGGATCAAACCTTCTTAATTTGATCATTGTTAGATTTTTATTTGGTCTTTGCTCAAGTTTTGAATTGGTCAAATGTTACTAATTTTTCCCATTTTTTATTTTTTCCATTTATTGGCCTTACTGACAAGAATAAATGCTAACATTTGAGTATGTATTATTTTATTGAGATTGTTACTTTCAACTTTCCCATTTTGAAATATATTTGGCACAAAAAGGTTTAGTGAGGACTATTAGATAAATCATTTAAATCTCTTACCTGGGAGAAGATTTACACTGCAATCGTGTACGTACTTATATTCTGTGTATTTGGAATTCTTCTGTGTACAATGTGAAATAGTTCCTGTAAGAATTCTAGTAATTGTAATTAACATTTGAAGGACACCAGTTTGAGGAATGATTGTAGACTGCAATGTTAAGCACAATAGCACAGATATTGTTACAGTTTCCCATAAGGTTTAATTATAATAGATTTTTGATCAGTTATTTCACATGTACCAGAAACCTATGGATCTCTTAAAGAAATAATTGATGCTCTGTACTCATTGATGCAGATAGATGTGCTGCTCAAAATGCAACATGGCTTCAACATAGTGTCCAGATTCCCTAACTAAAAACTAGTCTTTTTTGACTCACGCTCTTTTTCTAGCGGCTTCATGGACTCATCCATGTAGGGTTTTTTTGGTTCCCACTGCTTTTTCTAGGATATTTTTTCATGTTGCAACTTTAATCTTTATTCTTGGTACTTCTTGATAGTTCTGCCATCAAAGTCATCAGGTCTGGCCCTGCTACTTTTTTTCAAGATCAAACAAGGCTGACCAGCTGCTGACTAGAAGTTCGGAGTTTTTTTAATTAACTTGTTTCTGATATATTCTTTTTTCATGTTTAGCTGTTAAATTATATATGAATGGTTGAAAACTAGAATGAGTAGAATGGAAAAATACATAGCATATTTTTACAGTTGCAAAAAATTGCATACTGTAATTTTGAAAGGAAACTCGGTCTCTACCAATTATACAATAGTCAGAAGAAGTCACTTTTCTAAATCTGAGTAGCAAGTATTTTACTAAGAGTCCATCTGGAGGACTACTTAGAAAATTGGGCTATGTATGTTTCCGTTGCCCAGATTTTAAGTTCACTTCAATGTTAATGATTTTATTTTATAACATGTGAATATATATGTAAGATGAACTTGGTTTAATAAATAAAAGCTATTTGATTTTGTAACTTTTGGTTTTTTTTCTCTTGCATAGAAAAACCGGAAATAAAAAGCTACCCGATTCCTGATTCTCAGGTTATTTCAAAGAAATTTAGAGATTGAGTGAAATGGAATCTAATTTCATCTATAGTGTTATGAAATGAACAATCATCTTGCAAACAAAAGTTATCTGCAATGCTTCCTTCCTCTCAGTTGGCCTTTAAATGAAGGCTCCAACTCCTTTGTTGTCATACCACCAGCACTTTGTAAGAGAGAAATGTCATGTTGCAATGATTATATGCAAGTGCTTGTAGATTTGTCATGTTATATTGAATTATTGGTAGGAATGGATATAATACAACAGTATTAGAAGATTTGTCCATTGACAACAACACTTTACAACTTAACATTGTTTAGGTTCTCAGAGACGGAGACTCATTCCAGCTTTGTCACTTGACACTACATCTCCTATAAGGAAGCCTACCAGCCCAGCCATCCGCTGGGTAGATGGACCCCTGCGAAGTGCCCAGAGAGGAATGGGAGAGCCCTTTGAAATCAAAGTCTATGAAATTGATGATGTGGAACGGCTCCAGCGACGGCGCATGGGGGATAACAATGTGAGACCATCCTAATATTTTTTAACAAGCACAGATAATGGTTTTATATTACTGTATATTTATTTGTAGATGCTTTCAGCAAAAATTGCAAATCACTGTTTAAAAAACATTCAGTGAAGCAGGCATGATCCTAAATTCAAATAGAACCCACAATACTCAATAAAAACAATTCCTAAGAGTTCTGGAAATTCTGCTAAGAACGATAATGTTTTGCCATACATGAAGCTTTCCAGAAGAGGTGTTGATATTTATTTATATGTATGTAACCTTTGCAGTCAAATCCAGTCAGAAAAGACCAAAGACCAAAAGAAACATTTTTTAAAAATAAAAAATAAATTGTAGTATGCTGCAAGAAATAATGACTGTTGACTTTGCCTCAATAAGTATACAAGTAGCCCTCAACTTACGATCACGATTAGAACTGGAACTTCTGTCACTAAGTGATGTGATTGTTATATTTATGACTTTTTTTGCTTGAATAGTTAAGTGAATCCAGCTTCCCCCATTGATTTTGCTTGTTGGAAATGGCAAACACAAAACCTCAGGACACTGCAACCATTTTAAATACATGCCGGTTGCCAAGAGCCCAAATTTTAATCACGCCACCATGGGGATGCTGCAGTGAGAACCAGTCATAAGTTACTTTTTTCAGGGCCATCATAACTTTGAAGAGTTGTTAAATGAATGCTCTAAGTCAAGGACTACCTGTACTCACACCCTCATTTGGTCCACAAGTTCATGCTTGCTTCTATAAACACAAAGAAACAATGTCCACGGAATCAGATTTATATTCATCAGAATAAGAATGATGGGTACATGGAGTTGCTGTCTTCATTAAAAGTCTCGCTAAGGAAGAATGCATTGTGTCTGTGTTGAAGGAAACCCTGATTCAAAAGCTTTCAGTATACCATCCCTTTTAGGACTATATATGTCCCTGAAGAATGCCAACTAGGTAATGTAAATTGAAGGGCAAGGGTTTTGTTTTCCAATTCTTAAAACCAAAGATTGCAATGCACCTATAATATTTCAAAATCTATAGCTGTTGGTATGGTGACAAATCCATAGTCCTGATCACTTGTCAAAGATAATGAATGGAGGGCCATTATTTATGGTGAGTAGTCCGGAAAGACCATTTTTTGCTCGAGTGACTCACTCCTAGTTTCAGATCCATTCAAATTTAAAGGAAATTGAGTGTTTTCCCCAGTAATTTTCTCTTACAAATGCCCTCTCCCAGGAACTATGGGAGTGAGAATAATACATTTCATCTAAACTTCTGCTTTCACTCTTAGAATTGCAACCTTGATAATGAGCCTTCTTCTTTGCAGAAATGTAATTGCTTTAGGCTGTGGAATAAAAACGAGAATAAAATAAATTTTTAAAAAGTTCCATTTGGAAGGAAATTTAGATTTAATGTGGTATCAGCTACAATAACGTTATTTTCATCATCCCTTAAATGTCCAAGGTTTATTTGTGTAACTTTCCCCGTTATTTAACTTATTTTTGTTTCTGATTCTCTACCAAATGAGAAATAATTGTACTGGAGAAGTGTTTTTATTTCATCTTTACCCTTACCTTTTTTTTCTTTCTTCTCACATGTCTTACTGGGTAGGAGGTGATTTGCTACAATGCTAAGCTAAAAATCTTGGAGCATCGGCAGCAGCGAATCGCAGAGGTCAGGGCCAAGTACGAATGGTTAATGAGAGAACTGGAAGTGACCAAACAGTATCTGATGCTGGATCCCAATAAATGGCTGAATGAATGTAAGGTTTTATGCCTCCTCAGTTAATTCATTGCCAAGAAATTTTACTGGAATTTCAGCTTAGCCACTTCTCTTTTTAAAGCAAGTAAAATTTCAATCTTGAAATTATATTTGACCTCAAGCAGGTTTGGATTGTCTGTGATTCTGTTATGGTTCCCACATAATTTCCATTAAACAGTGACATTGGAAGCAAGTGGGCGCATTTGTTCAAAAGCTGAATCAGAGAAGTGAGGAATACTGCCATTACCAGATTAACACATAAGCGTCTTAGTCCACAGCTTCTGAAAATGAGGTTTCTTTTCCTCTTCTGTCCTCAGTTCACTCAGACATGCAAGTTATATAATACATCTGCTTTCCCACTATTAAATAATACTATAAGGCAAATTTGACCATTGCTCAAAAAGTCTTATTAATCAGAAATTAATTGTGATTCTTTATATGTAGTCAGAAAAGAATAGAAATCAGAGTTAGAAATGACCACTTCAGCTGTTGAGTCCAACCCCTTGCTTAGCATAGGAAACTGAATGTTAGGATTCTTGACAGATAAGTATCTTACCTCTGCATAAATGTAACTATGAAAGGGAAGTTTGGAACCGTTCCAAGTAATTGGTTCCACTCTAAACTGCTTTTATTTGTTCGGATTTTTAAAGTTGGAATCTGCCTTCCACTTAAATCCATTTATTTATGTTCTACATTCTGGCATAAGTGTGCCATTACTGAGCATTTTCAATTTTCATAGAACTTAGTTTCTAGTCCGCTTATCATCCTCATAGTCTTCTTCAGAAGTTTTTCCAGTTTTTCCAAATTTCTCCCAAAATGTAATAACTAGAATTAGGCATAGTACTTCAAGTAAGATGAATTGAAGCAAAATAAAGTGGAACGATTACATTTTAAATTTAACAAATTAAAAAATATTTTTCCTAAAATTTGAAACGTGTACATCCATTGATGAATCCTAAAGTTGTTGTTGTTCACTCGCTAAGTCATGTATGACTCTTCATGTCCCCATGGATCATAACATGCCAGCCCCCCCTTCCCCTGTCCTCCACTGTCTCGCAAATTTATGTTCATTGTGTCAATGACATTATCTAATCAATCCTAAAATTACGTTTGGATGTTTTGCATCCAGAACTCACCGTTAAGTAATATTCAGTTGATAATCAACTATTATTCCAATATATTTTTCACAAATGTTACCAATGTGCTTGGTAGTAGTGATGATGATGTTGATGATTTTGGCACCACCCAACTCCCAGCCTCTGAATCTTTCACAATATAGCAAATAAAGCAAAGCAGCGTAGAAAATATAACACATAGCAAAGCAGGATGAAAATAAAATAGCAAAATACAAATAAATGCACAAGATGGAAATCCAGCCACTCATGAGAAAACCATATTCAGAATCCATCCACAAGGCACTCCAGTCACTTTCCAGAATGCCAACAGGATAGGAGCTACCCTGATCTTGCAGGGACCTCATTCCAAAGGACATGTTCCAGGAGGAGAAGGCATGTTTCCTGGGTCCCAAAATAGGACACTGTTTAATAAAAGGGACCTGGAGCATGTCAATACTGTTGACCCACATTGACTAGGCAAAAGCAATAGGAAGTAGGTAGTCCCTCAAATGACCCATTCCTATGCCACGTAGGACTTTATAGGAAATAACCAGGACTGTGAATCCTACCTGGAATTATACTAGCAACCAAATGTAGCTCAGTCCCTGCACTTTGGACCACTGAAAGCTTTCAAGTGATTTTCAAGTGTAGCTCCATGTGCAGCACGTTTCAGTGGTTGAGCTGTGAGATGACTAGGGCGTGAGGGACTGTCTGCAGGTCATCCAACCAGCCCTTACTTATTTTTTAATATATTTATTTTTATCCCACCTGTATTATTATTTTATAAGTATCCCAAGGCAGCGAACATACCTAATACTCCGTCCTCTATTTTCTTCACACTAACAACCCTGTGAGGCTGAGAGAGAGTGACCGGCCCAAAGACACCAAACCAGCTCTCATGCCTAAAAAAGAGTAAATTTCACAGTGTTCTTATTTCTAGTCTGGTTGATCTTTTGTTTCCTTCGTGAAGAACTTTGCATTTGGCTCTATTAAATTGCATTGGATTACCCTGAGCTTAGGGTAATCAAGATCATTTTTTATTTTATTTCTGTCTTT
Source organism: Oxyrhabdium leporinum (assembly GCA_032468155.1). Taxonomy (NCBI): domain Eukaryota; kingdom Metazoa; phylum Chordata; class Lepidosauria; order Squamata; family Cyclocoridae; genus Oxyrhabdium; species Oxyrhabdium leporinum. The sequence goes on along the minus strand of JANHFL010001923.1, from coordinate 365,086 downwards.
TAAGATTATTAGCAGATCTATCTAATTTTATGTCAGCCACAAATTTGATAGCTTTCCATTTGCCTCTTCATCCATCAATACAATTGTTGACAAGTAGGGAGCTCCGAACTCAACTTTGTGCCACCTCACTTAATTCTTCGTTCTGTTTTAATAATGAACAATTCATGAACAATGAGCAATCTAGCTATTTTGTGAACAATAGAAAGCAGTGCTGTGTCTGCTGCCTTATGCTTCCAGGTAAAATCTAGTATACAGATTTAATATATAAATACAGAACAAATCAATATAAAACATGAATATAATAACTATTGTTTTGAATGTATTGCTTCTTTGAATCTTATACATATTTTGCCTGTGGCTACAAATGTCACTTTCTATTTTTTAATCTTCCAAAACTTTTCTACCCCACAAACTGAGGATAACGGATTTTATAGCCTTCTTCAGCCTATTTTCTTTCATATGTATTAAATTTCAAGTGCCATCTAGAGGAAACCAGGTTAGAGATGAGTGACTGAAAACATCTGGTGATAGGAATGCTAATGCATGAAAGCTCATTCTAAGTAAACAACCTAAAAAGGCATTTTTTTTTTGTTTTTTTTAAATGGAATGATTTTATTTTACTAGGTATAGCTGTTTGCAACCCAGCCAGTGAAAATTAGAAAAGCAAGTGGATAATTCAATGGCTTGAAAAGTTGCCTTATGCAAATAGTAACATGAATTTTGGTATTTTTTGTATATCTTTTTAATAGTAGCACTGAATAGATTCATGTACTCATGAATGTTGAGTACATTCATTGAATGTTGAATTTTGCAGATCCATATATGAGTATAAATCATTCAAATTACAAAGTAGAGCTTGCATTTTCCCCTCTGACAGTAATTGGGTTAGTCTTGTTTCTCCACCAGTTTTTATTTCCTTTCTTACAGTTGATCTGGAACATGTTTTTGACTTGGATTCCCTGGAGTACTTGGAGGCTCTTGAATGTGTGACTGAGAGGTTAGAGAATCGTGTCAATTATTGCAAGGCCCACCTCATGATGATCACCTGCTTTGACATCTCTTCCAGACGTCGATGAAGAATTAACCTCAAGAATCTTTTGGACTACTGCCAGACACCCTTCTCCTTCTTTTTGAACTTATATCCCAAAGACCCAGAATGAGGATGAAGGTTGGTGTCATATTTTGACTATGGGCGAGAAGATGGATTTTTTTTAACGGTGCTGAATATATGTTGGAAAGCAAAGACGCTGAAAATAAGGATGCGGATTCTTCAAGCCTGAAAGAGCACTTTGAGAAATCTTGAGGACATGTTTGTACATAGGAACTGCTGCAGAAATGGGTTAACCCCCTAACCCATCCCCTAGCCCATCAATAACTGAAGAGGGAGGAAGAAGCAGGTGTAGGGAGCTGCTGAGAGCCCCAGTATAGTAAAAATACATGGGGAAACTGTCTGAAGTGCCTTGCAAATCTTTATTATCCAAACATTTATGTTCATACTTCTTGTACAGATGGTGCTAGTCGACAAAAAGAAAAAGACAAAAAAATCAAATCACATTTTTTGAAATGTATTTACAGCCTGTTATTTTCACTTGGTGTTTTATTCTATTTCTGACTTGCTGTTTCTACGTAACTTGTGTTTGTAGAGATATTTCTTATCCGATACAGCATATAAATAAATGTTAACTGTCTTTTGTTGTTCAAGAGCAGAGTAAGACCACTCAAAGAAAAAAAAAGTTAAAACTTCTGGATTAATGCCACAGATGTATGATGTAATAGGGGTTTTCCTGATAAGATTTCAGTTGGCACTAAGATAATAAGGTATCACATGATTTTGTAATATGTTCTCCTTTGGGGTACTAAAATAAATGCATTGTTATGTGTATTCAGTCAACACTCCTACTTTGTTACTATTTAACTGAATATACTAACTTTTCTTAGCATTACAATCACAGAGTCATCATAGTTCGATTGGGAAGGCCTAGGGAGGATCATGTAGTCAAAGTATTTCCTCAAGTTCAAATTGAGATAATTTGTGACTCCACTCATCCTTATGAGCACAAGAATTTAATTGGTAAATCTGTTTAGCCAGCTCAGAAACTTTTGCATGCATACAAATATTATCATCTCCTAATGTTTTTCCCCAACTCTACAGACACCTAATTTGTTCTCAATAAGGATGGTTCCAATAACAGAAAAAAAATGCTGAAAAGGAAAAAAAAACCTTGTAAAGTTGTTAGTCAAAGGAATCTTTATAATTTTAGTTTTTTTTAAATCAGATAAAAATACTGAAAACTACAAGTATTCATAACCTTTCCATAGAAAGGCTAAAACTATTTGCATTAGAATTAAAATTACTGATTCTATGCTGATTCTGATTCAGTCCCCATAACTCTCCCTATCTGTGTGCTGATCTTTGCTTACCCATAAAACAGAAATGATGAATTGGTTAACGTTATTTATCCAGCTGAGTCAGAATACAAAAGATACTCAGAAGTGCATTGTGAAAAGTAAAATACAGAATGAAAGTGGATAGAGTTATCTAGTTAAATCACAAACCTCTTGCTTTAATTTGTTTCATTGTTATCGCCAAGTCAATTAATTTGCTTTGAGATTCATACTTTTTTACATTGCTTTTATTAAGGTTAAAGAACACCTGACTGATAGAAAGTGTTAGAAAATACTTTATTTTATGTGTCTTCATATATGCTATATGCACAAATAGATTAAAATATGTACAAGAAAGGTTAATTAGAAATGAATTAAAAATTAAGAATGAAAGTACTTGGTCAACTATGTAGATTATGTAGCATACATAAATTGCCACAATACAATAGAGAGTGTTCTTGCCTTGCTATCCTGCTTGTAGGCTTCCTTGATACCTGTATTTGGGCGGTAGGAGAAATAGCAGGCTGGACACGTTAGAGCTTTTATCTCATCTGATAGGGTTCTTCTTACGTTTAGAAGCATAAAATTGGCAAACACCATGGCTTCAATCCATAGTCCTTAGAAAGAAAATATTATTTTTCTTGCCAGCAAAAGGAAAAGAAAAGAAAAAGAGTCCTTACCCTGATCTCTTTCTCTCTTTTTCTAAATCTGGGAGATTCTGCTATTAAAAGAAAGGAAACCCGTGTTTGGGGAGTTGTTTACCCAATTCCTTCTGGCAAGCTGGATTCCCCATTCATTCAGGAATATGGATATAAAAGATTGCTTCTGACATGTGAAAGCCTATTTGGATCAGAACATTCCACCTCTTGGTCAAGTTTCACTATATTTTTCATAGGGCTAAAATGAAAATATAGACACTTCATCACCTTTGCTACCACTGTAACGAGAACTCCGATATTTTCTTCTTCTATTTTTAAACAAATTAACGCTAGGAATAAAATACTTCTGGCAGTATTAAATGATGAGATCACAATGTACTGTCTTCTGCTGTGTTAAAAGTTAATCAGATTCATGTTGCCTATGAAACAGATTGATCTGCTCATACACAAAAGCTGTCTGTGTATGTATGCAGTTGCCTAAATTAAAAGGAAAAATCGTTAGATGTGTGAAGATCAATCCTGTACTCTAAATAACTAGAGCTTTGGCAGGGAAAACTGAGCAATGGAATCCTAACCAATTTTACTCAGAATTAAAGTTTAATGTATTCAATAAGGCTTTCAAGTAAGCTTAGAATAGGCAGTTGTAGCCATTGTTAAATAAATTGGTTTTTAGTGATATTATGAATACCTACATGATATATTATAAAGAAAGTTTACTGGTCTTTAATAAGACTACCAAATTTAATTAAGACTTAAAATTAAAAATTTTACAGGAAAAAGAAAATTGCCGTTTAAGAGGGCTCATGCTTTAATTTGCATATGCCTTTGTCTTTATTCCTAATGTCCTGCATGGCCATCTCTCTGTGGAACAGAATGGTTCTTAGAGAAGTTGGAAGAAGAAAGTAAAGATTATTAAATGCAGAAAGATGAAAATACTTTGAAAAGCCCTCAATGGAGGAATAGTTGGCAAAAAGGACAGAACTTGAGGAGAAGGGAGAAAATGACTTGTTTGATAAGGAAAAACACAAACTTTTCTTAGTGATTATGGACTCTTTGCTGAACGCTGAAAAAAATAAACTTTTGATTTATGGGTTTGATTATTGGAAATGGTAGAATATGAAAAAAAGAGAGCCACAATGTAACCTGAGAGAGAGAAAGAGAGGATAAAATAGAAATGCATTTATAACTGATATAAAAAGATTGGAAGCCACCCCTTTACCAGTAGTTCTTGACTTATGTCCACAATCGAGCCCAGAATTTATGTTGCTAAATGAGAAATTTGTTAAGTGAGTTTTGCCTCATTTTATGACTTTTCTTGCAACATTTGTTAAGTGAATCACTGCAGTTGTTAAGTGAATCTGGCTTCCCCATTGACTACTTGTTAGGAGGTCGCAGAAGATGATCACATGACCCCGGGACACTGCAACTGCCATCAATATAAACCAGTTGTCAAGCATCCAAATATAAATCACATGATCATGGGGATGTTGCGATAGTCATAAGTGTGAAAAATGGTCATAAGTCACTTTTTTCAGTGCCGTTGTAACTTCAAATGGTCACTAAATGAACTGTTGTAAGTCAGGGCCTACCTATCTGCCTTTTTCTCTGCCTTGCTTTTTTGTCTTTTTTTCATTACTTTCCTATTTACCTATCAATTTTCTTTACTTTCTTTTGTCTTTTAAGTGTGTATTGTTTTACAAAATAAAAACTTCTTTAATAAATTAATCCAAAAAGGAAAAAGAGAGGAGTTGGAAGAAGAGCAGCAAGTCCACTAGGTAAATTAATCATAGCTGCATGCAATGTCATTTTCATAGCATTATTTGCATATATACCTCCTTCCAGCTCTGCCCAGTGAACAAATTTCCATAAGTAGAGCTCTGATTCCTTGAGCATTGCATGCACCGATTAATCTGAAATATTATTGTCCTACTTGATCACAAAATCCTTTCATAAAATGTTAAAATCCATCATTGAACCTACTGGGAATAGCAAAGAGCTGCATAGAATGTCTTCAAGAGACCACCTCCAGAGAAACTGGATTTTTATCATTTGCTCTGGACTTCACTGTCTACATTGCTTGTTTTAACTTCTATTTATCGGGGAATAACAAGAACGTTGTTTCTATGACATATCATAACAATGTATTTGAGTAGATGCCTATACGATTTAAATAAATCTCAGTATGATTAACCAGGTTAATTATTAAATTAATAAATATAAGATCACCCTTTTTGAGGACTTCTTGTTATAGTAAGGAAGATACATTGACAGATATAACTTTTCTAGCCATTGCTGTCTACTTGTATTTCTACTTGACTACTACTTCTATTGTTCACTTTTCTACTCAAAATTTCTCATACAAGATTTCAGTTATCCATATTCTCCTGATATAGAAGAACACATTAGTCCCTGACTTGATGGTAAAAGTGTGATAAACATCTGGTTAAATTTGTGTTCAATCTAGGCTTAGAGTTTGAATAGCTCCTTCATTGGCTATCAATTATAATTTGGGGAAATAATGGAAAAAGCATATATAGTGTCTGCTCATGTTTTCAGATAATTGAATTATATTTCTTTGAAATCTTGCCTTTTCTTTTGCATTTTTTTCAAGTTTCTTTAAAGTTCCAGAAAAATAAATAAATCAAAGCAGATGGGTTGCTAGTACAACATGAAACAAAATAATGGCAAGGCTACTCAGCATTTAGAGTCGTTAAGTTTGGTCATCACTTAGTGTGGAAGTTAATCTATGATACATTCACAACGTCTGTGTGAGTATGATTTAATGAATTAGGAAGTACAGAAGTTACTTAACTATACATCCACATGTATACTACGATATGAATCTTACAGCTAAAGTAAACTAATGCAAGAGATGTACAGTTTGAGTGCTTTTAAAAAATGCTATAATTCTTCATCTCTTCAATCTATTTTCGGGCTGTGAAGCTGGGAGAGGCAGAACTTAATTCTTCCAAATCTGAATTGTTCCTCCTATGACCTATTTTCTCCTGGAGGCAAAATTCAGCTGCTCCTAAGTGGCAGTTTGATGAGGAAGAGTGAAAACACTGATCCACATGAGCCTGAAAAACAACAGTATACATTAGCACACTTTTTCTTGCTTGCTGTGCATTCTAGCCAGTTTTTCAATTTTCCTGAATTGTATTTTCAAGCTGTATCATTGGAAAACAGATATCATACTGTACCTAATAACGTGTGTGTGTAAAAATAACTGGACGGTCAAAAATAACAAAGTGTATTCATGTGTTTGAGTTGGCACAATTATTCATAAGCATTAGAACTTAACTAACAAAGCTCATCACAAACCCCATCAATAAAACTTTTTATCTGAATAAACTGACTTTATGCTGCACTTTATAGAAACTATACTGTAAAACATGTTTATGCTTCAGATTATAAAGTCAAGCTAGTATATTTGTTTTATGTCATCTTTCATAAAAAGGCAGCATCCATAAATTGATGAGAAAATAATTTGAATATTGCTAAGTTAACATTCATTCCAGGTCTCCAGTTTTAATGGCTGGCCATGTATATAAAAACTTTTGGGATCAAAACAAAACATGAATTGGGTTTTTATAAACCATCTTCTGATCTCCTGCCCCACTATTACCCTATGTGAGGATAAGACTATAACATCACAGATGCCTTGCCATTAATATGTGAAAGCACAATACTTTCATTGTGTGTATCATTTCTGATGGAACATGGATATATAACTGGCATCTAAAATGGCATCTGTTGCCTTTATTATTGTCCTAGTCAAAATGTAAACCAGTAGTTAAATAGATGAGATAGCAATTCATTACCACACATAAAGTCTCAACTTATGTTATCTGTTTACTTCATATGGCATTCTATAATCCAAAAAAATTCTGACTGGTTTTTGGCTCATACAAGGATTTCTGAATATTAATTGGTCCATCGTACTAAGTAACCAAATTCCATGTTCAACATCTGCTTAACATTTATGAAATCCCTATTCTGTGTGTGTCTTTTTTTTCTTTTATCAGATAAACATACCCTCAATGGTTTGAATGATCATTCTAAATTAGTTTCAGGAGATTTTTTTCCCCCATCACAAAGCAGTTGTCTCAAACCAAGTAAGCAATTGTTGTAGGTTATGCAAAGAATGCTGCTATCCAGAATCAATATTATTGGGAAATAGTAATTCATTTGCATATATTGTACACCATCTGTTAGAAATTATATTCAAATTTAGTTTTGTTTGTTTGATAAAGTCCGATATAGTGCAAAAAAAATGTTGAATTAGACTCTAAAAGCAATGTTGGATCAGAGCAAAGATCTATGCAGTCTACTGTTATGGTGGCACCACAAGAACATGAAGGAAATATTCATTAATAGGGGTGATAATGTAGATGCATGAAAACTAACCATTGATAAGTGTGTTCTCCAAATTTATCCAACCATCCAAGTTCACCAGCACTGAATTCCAGAATTGAGGACACACTATACGAAGTAATAACTCCTTAGTCCTGAAGGCTTTTTTAAAAAATGTAATATTTTCAGATGAAACGCTAAGTGATACTCATTTAAATTAACCTTTCAAGTTTCCTTAAGGGAAGATAAATGTATTCTATAAAACTTTGAGTGGTCCTACTCAGAGCATTTATTATAAAACGATGGTAATAAAAATGGTGCTTAAAAGCAGTTTCAGCAATATCTGTATTACATATACTCTCTATATGGATTGAGTTACCTTATATATTGTATAATATATGTGTGAATGGATATATGAATAAAACAATTACCTGGAGATTTTGCGCATATATAGATACTACTTTTTCTACATTTTAATTAATCCCCAATTTTCCCTGCTGAAACTGCTGACATCCATCATCTATTTGACGTTATGAAGGACATAATTTATTTGTAAACTCAGGATGTTCTTGCTTTATAGACCTTGTATTTTATAATTTATTTACCCATCATGATTGGAAATGCTTATCTAACTACTATGCATTAATGTGTACTTTTGCTGAGTCCATTGCGTTCTGTCTGTGGCAATGTTCTTTTTCATAGTGAGATACAATAAAGTCACGTAAGGTTGGAAAGTGTCCTTTGCCTTGAGCAAAATGCTTCTACTGAGTCAGTCATGAAAAGCTCCACTACAAGACAGACACATAATTCAATATTGTCCTAAAACAGCTCAGCTTTATTGGACCAGAAAGAAACACTGAAAGCAGTAGGACAAGAATGGAAACGAAACAGAAAAAGACATCGTCTGCAAGCATATTGATGGAATATGTCAAGCCTTTTACCATTAAAATGTAAAGTTTACAGTTTGCTGACTTATAGAGGGTCTTACCTTTTGTGGTATATGAGGTGTGAAATATGCTGTCATATTTAAAAGATATAAATGTATAGTGGCATTAAATATTTACTTTTATGTTACCCATCCTAATTTCCACCAAGTCTTGGCTTCAGTGGAAAAATGCCATTTTTTAAAATTAATTTCTGGAGTAAAATTTTGCCAGCACAAACTACAATGTTGTTTTGTTGAGAAAATAGGCATGTGAGAAAGCATGAACTTCACCAATGTGATTTCACCAGAAGACTCTAAATGATTTCATGGGTCAATAAGATGAAATCACTGGAATTTAAAGGGCTAAAGATTTACTAGAAAGTACAGTTTACTTGCTAATACCAGTGGGAGTGCTGTAAAAAAGTGATGGTCACATCTTTACAATTTACCTTCTCATCTGCCAAGCTCATTGGCGCAATCAATGTTTAATAAATGTTGATTGTGATGCTTAAACAGAAATCAGATACAGCACATTTATTATTTTCTATCTGAATTGTAGATACCAAGTGTCCACTTTCTGTAGTTTGTTCTTAAAATTAATAATTGTCTGAATTCATAACTGACTTTAGTGGAGTTATAGATATGAGCTATTGGTATGTATCAGTTCTTTTCATTCCTTATAAAGCATACACCATTGATGAAATATTCTCAGTTTAATTTCAGTGGGGCAAAGTTCAACCCTTACCTTTCCCCAACAATCTCTGAAGATACTGTTTTCCAAAATCTGTACAATCTCAGGAAGGTCAAGCAATGTGTAGAAAGTGGAGCAAAAGGATCATAGAAAAGCAAAATGTGAAGAACAAATATAACAACTACCAATGAATAGCAACTAAACAGTCAGCTCTTAACCATCCCAGAGTCTGGAATGTAATCAATTCTGAGAACATTGGCAGACATAAGGCCAAGGGGGAGATATCTCTAATATGGAACTCTGCTGCTTGCCTTAACCAAGTAGGGTCAGATGAAACCAAGATCTCAAACAATGTCTCCTCATGTAGATCTTTTAAGCAGATGTGGGCTTCAAAAACCTCAGCAACAGGTTTGCTTCCCGGTTGCTGGGTGGACGTGGCCATGGTGGCCATAGCCTAGTTGGCCTCCAGCACCACGGTGGGGGGTGTTTTCACTTTCCCCGAGGTCCAGAGGCTTTCCTAGAGCCTCTGGAAGGGCAAAAATGGCCTCCCCCTGGGCTCTGGATGCTCTAGGGAGTTTTCCTGCCTCACTGAGCCTCTGCGCACACCCTGCACTTACCTGCATCCACAACGGGCCATGTGGAGATTCCAGGGAGGGGCAGGGAGGAGTGGGAGGGGCCAGCCAAGAGTGGGATTTGGGGGTTCAGCGATCCCTGCAGAATTTTCGCTAAGGGTCCATCCAAACCCCTGCGAACCCCCAGCAGCCCACCCCTGCTTTTAAGTACTAAAAAATACTGCTTTGCTAGCTGAAATCTTCAACAAACTTCAAAAGCAGACCTAAACTGAGACCACAATAATATACACATAGACTGGAGATGATCCAGGTAAGTATCACAATAGCTGGATAATAGAAATGATCTTTCTAGAGTATGATTTTTGAGTTAATAAAAGGCCCTGTTAGCTACAGCTATTACTTGGGATACAGGACAACTCCTAAACTGCACGCTTAATCAGCAGAGCATCAAATGCAGCTCAGTCCAAAGCAAAATCATTGTTCACAGATGGTTGGTCTCCCTCCAAGTAGAGCTTTTGTAGTTTATTACTACAAGCTGTTCATTGCTGAATCAAGGTGATATTTAAGTAGACTTAACTAGGTTTCCCCCAGACTTAGTGGGAATACAACTCATTGTTTTTCTGATAATGGAAAAGGCAATGCAATGTTCTTGCCTTTAAAGTAGAGAAAAAGTATCAGAAACTTGCAGGGAAATGATGACACATTAATTTAGATTTAGATTAACAGTTGGAAGGGACCTTGTAGGTCATCTAATCCAACCCCCTCCCAAGCAGGAGACCCTACACCATTTCTGACAAATGTCAGTCCAGTCTTCTTGAAAGTCTCAAGTGATGAAGCTCCCACAATGTCTGAAGGCAAGCTGTTCCATTGGTTGATTGTTCTCACTGTCAGAAAATTTCTCCTTATTTCAGGTTAAATCTCTCCTTGTTCAGTTTCCATCCATTATTCCTTATCTGGCTTACAGGTGCTTTAGAAAATAACTTGACCCCTTCCTCCCTGTGGCAGCCCCTCAAATGTTGGAACATGGCTATCAAGTCTCCCCTGGTCCTTCTCTTCACTAGACTAGCCAAGCCCAGTTCCTGTAACCGTTCTTCATATGTTTTAGTCTGCAGTCCCCTAATCATCCTGATTGCTCTTCTCTGCACTTTTTCTAGAGCCTCAACATCTTTTTTACAGTGTGGTGACCAAAACTGGAAGCAGTACTCTACATGTGGTCTTACTAAGGCTTTATAGAGTGGTATTAGTACCTCACTTGATCTTGATTGTATCCCTCTGTTAATGCTACTTAGGATTGCATTGGCTTTTTGGCTGCCGCTGCACACTGCTGGCTCATATTTAGCTGGTTGTCCACAAAGACTCCAGGATGCCTCTCACAGTTACTGCTATTAAGCCTGGTTTCACCCAATCTATATGTGTACTTTTGGTTTTTCTTGCCTAAGTG
>JANHFL010001923.1:297658-314166 GCA_032468155.1 Oxyrhabdium leporinum | reverse complement strand
GGTTTCCTGCTTCGGCAGGGGGTTGGACTAGATGACCTACAAGGTCCCTTCCAACTCTGTTAATCTAATCTAATCTAGCTCACTTCAGAATCTGTTTTGGTGAATTCAAAACATGTTTTTTCATAAGAAGTATTTTTGACACATATTTTTCACTATGTAAGTTGTGAGATGAAATCCTACAATATCTACCCACTCTAGTCTGGTGCTCATTCTTGCATTTAATGACTTGTGCATTTTCTCTGCAGACTATAAATAAGAAATAGATTCTGCAAATCCCAAGCAAGAAGAGTACTTTCTTTTTCATTTACTGTTAGGAACAATTTCCTTTGCCTTTTATTTATTTTGCGACAGATTTAGTTGATGTGAAACATTTCCATGTGGCCAAAATACGACTTAATACTGAATGTTTTATTCAACTATCCACAAAAGCTCCTCAATTCCTTCTTACAATATCTTACATTTGTTTAAATTAACATCACAAATCATACTAAGCTCTACTTCTGCACAAGCAGATACAGGTAATGCTTGACTTACTATTTGTTTAATGGCCATTCTAAGTTACAATGGCACTGAAAAAGTGTCTTATGACCAGTTCTCACACTTATGACCATTGCAGCATCCCCCACAGTCACATGATCAAACATCAGGTGCTTGGCCACTGTCATATATTTATGATGGTTGCAGCATCCCAGAGTGCTGGGATTGTCATTCGCAACCTTTCCAGGGAGCTTTTGACAAGCAAAGTCAATGGGAAAGCCAGATTCATTTAACAACCACATGATTCACTTTATAACTGTAGTGATTCGCTTAACAACCATGGCAAAAAGTCATAAAATGGGGCATGCCTCACTTAATAACTGCCTAGCTCAGCAATGGAAATTATGGGCTAAATTGTGGCCATAAGACAAGGACTACCTGCATGGTTATTATGACAAATATACAGATTCAAATATGATCATTATTTAAGAATAAGGGTTTTCCATTCTTTTCAGTAAATTGAAAGATGTATATGACCTAAAGAAAAATTAGAGTAATAAAGGCTTGCATTATATTGATTCTTTCTGTAAATTTTATTTATAATAAACAAACATGATAAAGAAAATTATTTTAAACAAAATTAAATTTGTCTGCTTTATATTTTCCCAAGCCTTTTGCTTCTCTTTTAAGTTTGAACTGTTTTATTGATTGCATTGCACAAATATCCAGCCTCTATGCCAATCAGGACTTAATAGATAACCACCAGCATATTGAATTGCACATGGAAACCTATTGGTAACCCGTGCAGCTCTGTTGAAAAACAGTTTTAATTAATACATCATTTCAAGCACAGGATTTACCTTTTCTTCCATGTTTGGCATTTTAATATTCACAAACAATTCCTTTCCAGAAATTTCAATTAATAGGAATTAGAAATACCCACTTACTGCATTAGAATTCTTGTTGAGCTTGAAATATGTATTTGGACATATGTACAGCATTTGTGGAAAAAACTTAAACCACATGCAGTTTTTTCCAGGCTCATGTGGCAGATGTGGAAGGCAAGCACATAAGGCCAGATTCATGTGCCCTGAATCTTATGCTGCTCTTCAAAACTAGATTGTTCCCCTAAAATATATACATTAAATATAATTAATCCTAATATAATTTTGTTCGCACAACTTCCTGAATAAATCTGGTTTTGTATAGAGTCTCCAAATGGATTCTGTTGTGTATACAATTTACTCAAATAGTGGTGTTTCAAGCCTCAAAAGAAGAAGATAAGTGTCATGGACTTTCTTGCTATCAGTCCCATTATGGATGATTTTGCGTGATCATAATCCGATCAGGTTAATTGTGTAAAACCTGTTCTTTTTTATCTTCCTATGAATATAAATGAGTTCTCAATAATTCCAATATGGTGGCAAAATATCTGAGAGTACAACATTATTATTTTTTCTCCCTCTAGATTAAAAGAGATATTCTACAGGCTTGGGTTGATTGTGTTAGTTTGTGGATAACAGCCAAAATATAAGAGGACCTCATAATAAGCTTTATAAGGAAAAAGTCTCAAAACTTCCACTACTCATGATCAACCACTATCATTGTGATGAAAATCAATGCAATTAATTTTTTTTCTCGATTTCTAAATTCTACAGGGCTTTCTTTTAGTATGCTTCATGCAAGTGGAATTCTAGGTTTTGAACTACTACAAAGAATTCTTAATCTTCTGGACCATGTTATATTGGTAATCAATTTGCCAGTGCATTGTAGTGTGAATCTACACCACAAAGTCCATCATTACATTTATCTGAGTAATAGCTTAGCATGGCCTTTAAATAAATACTGAAAGCCCAGCAATGTCTGCAATGAAAACATAAGTTCACAAACTGCACTTAGCACACTATAGTGGAAATGCACCCCACTGATCACTTAATGGAAACACTCACAGTAAATACAATCCCTGAAGTTAAAATGGTTTTAGTCCAATACTTTAAACCCCTTTAAAGGAAGCCCTACCACCTCCGATTTGTATGGATGGCTTGTTTTTCAGGTTATTCCCTGCAGGTAACAATATGAATATTTCTCTTCCCTCAGAACTGAGAAAAGGAAAATAGATAGCTGTAATGGAACTGTGGAAGCAGTCAAGCAGTAGATTGATTCAACTGGAGAAATTCAATGCAGCCCAACAGATTCCTTAGGATTTGGTATCCTGCTGCTTCAGGCGCAACTTCTTGTAATGAGAAACAGAAGACTTTTTGTCAGGAGCGTCAAAGCTTGTAGTGAAGCCTTGAAGGTTAAAACAAAAACAAAAAAACCCACCTTCAAATAACAAGACCTCAAACTGAAAATGACTCTCCTCAGAAAATGCTTTTGCACATGGAAAGACTACGATGCCCAGTTCAAGGTAGAAGAGAGGTCTAGAGCCTTTGCAAGCCAGCAACCTTCGATGAAGAAGATACAATTGTATGTATCTCTACTGTGGGGGAACAACAACAGGACCAAGGGCAACAACTTGGCTATAGTAAGTATGACACACAAGAAAAAAAAGCGGAGAAATGATTTGATAAACTTATAATTGCTTTCTGCTGCAATTTTTTTGTACCTATATGGTATTTCAGACCAATTTTTGAATGTTATAGAAGCATAGCTGAAAAGGTATAGCAAGTAATTAAAACAGAAAGCATTTTTGATGAGACAGATTAGAGAAAATTGTAGAGAAAAAGCCTATCGATAACTCTTGGCAGGATGTCTAGAGACAATGCTTTTCCAATCGGGAGTATTCATCTGCTGCTTTGGATCCTCCACTGGACTCTAATTATTGGCCGCAGAAACAGAATGTTAAACTTGAGAGGCTTCTGCCTAGCCAGGAGTACCACATTATTTTCACCAATTTTGTAGAAAAGCATGGTTTACTTAAAACAAAAAGAAAACAATGAAAATATGAGGCATACTTTTTATGGATGTTTAAATAATAAAGTATCTTTCAATAAAATGATTGTGAAGGCCAATATTTTGAAATTTGGAAATTAATAACATTTTGTTTAATTGCATAATGCAGTTTTGTTGACAAATCAAACTATGTTTCATTTTTAAGTATTAAGCGCCTAAGGGGTAATTTTGTCACTGACCCATTGTTTGCTTAAATTAATATCTTAAATTGGACACTCTTCATCTGTCTAGATTCTGGAGCAGAGGTGTCAAACTGGCGCCCCTGGTCCAGATGCATCACACACAGGCCACATCCACCCTCCTCTGCAAGGGCAAAAAAGTCGTGATACGTCATGTGACGCGATCGAGCTTGACACCCGTGCTCTAGAGGATTGAGATTTTTATGTCATTGCCCTTCCTAAGTAATAAGTACCTGAAATTAAATGTAAAGGATCCAAATAATACAGTACATTTAGACATTTGAAACAATCCTCTAGAACTTGAATATTCAGTAAAATATGGGTCTATAATTAAAAAAATGAAAGCACATGACTTCTCAGTCATGTGCCTTCATTTTTTTTAATTACAGATCCATATTCATTGGAAACAGAATAGCAATTAAAATTCACTCTGTCAAATGCTCCTTTATCACACCCAAATTCCGCTGAATAGTAAGAAGTGCCCGTTTTCATTGTGTAAATAGATAAGAAGAGATACAGTGCCACAAGTAGTATTTGACGATACTATTACTGAAGCTGCCTATCATTACTTTCTTTTTAAAAAACTGCATTTCTGTGACCCAAAGGAAAGAAACAAGGAGAGAAATAATACAGTTAGAGATATTCTTTGATCACCCTGCTCTTTCACCCTTGCAGCTATAGCATCTATAATTCTCTCTGTTTCAAAGGAAGAAGCTCTCTTTTGTTCAAACTCTGAGAATCAAAATTAATTAGTGACAGGTTAAAAACATGGGAGCACCAAAAGGAAGAAAATGAGTCACCAAAGACACAGTGCTATTCTGTTAACAGGTACCTGGGAGGTTTTGAAAAATAAAGTGAGGGACCTAATGCAAAACATTCCAGAACGTTTCAAGGAAATGTATGTTATAAAAAGAATAACCAGTCTTCCCATTTCAAGTACGGTGGATTTTTACCTCAGGAAAAGTTGAAATGGCAAGTCTGTTGTTCAATCATTTTTTGTCCACAAAAGATATTGTCCAGTTTGAAAGTTGGATGTGCCAATGAGAAAGAGACATCACAACTTATTGATCAGCTAATCTTACATCAAAGAAGTATGAGTAAGTATAAATTACTTGCAAATAACTTCATTGTTTCCTCTCTTTATCAGAGTGGTAATTCCTATCCTATGTATATGTAAAGAGCCAGAGAAAATGGCAATTCCTTAAGACTGGTGTATATTTGCAGATAAATCGATACAAGTAGCTGAAGGGCTAAATGGATAAGGGGGAAAAAACCCTACAGAGAAAAAAAAACTATGATGCTGTGATGATCAAGGAATTTGGGGGGCCTGGGGATGGTGGTGAAAAGAAATTGGTTTTCTTACTCTGTATAACATAATTGTAAAAAAATATAGAACAGTTTCTTTTGCCCTACGCCTGTAAAATAATTTATTCTCTGTTTTCAGAATGAAAAAGGTATCTGTACAAATTGCCTTATTATATCTGCAAAGTAGTTTCTTGCAGTTTCCATGGGAAAAACTATCACCTTCTTGTATCAACCCAACACAGAAAATATACACTGTGTCTCACCATCTTGGGTGGAAACAGACCCTTGCAATCAATCACAGTAATGCTAGCTCTCACCTGTAGGGCTCCAAAGTTCGGTTACCATAATGCAGAGCTTCTTCCCAAAGGCCCAAGTTTATGCAGGCATCCATGGCAAGGTCAAGTAATTTTAGCTGATAGATGTTGGTGTCTGGGAGACGAGAGGTGTTGTTCTTCAGTAACGTCTGGCAGGACAATAGAACTTGCTCCCATTCTGACATTTATTTGTGTTAAGGATTAACCCATGACAGAAGCATCAATCAAAAGGCAAAACATTAAGTTAAAACATTGCAGTTTTCTATTTTACAAAACCCTCTTCCATAGAAAGCTCCAATATTTTTTTTACCAACAAAACATGAAAGCAAACTACATGAATATGAATGGTGATCATATGAAACCACAACTAATTTTGCTATAGTTAATTTTCTTTTAAGCATTATTTTCTTAAAATGAACAACATATTTCTCGTAACCTTTTTCTAGTTTAAAACTCATCTTGTAAATTAAAAGAAATATTTTTTCAATCTAACAATTCTGGCAAAAGGAATTCTTCCCTAATGAAAATTACACGATCGGGGATAGGAGGAGAGTGGGGACCGCAATACATGGGGGAAGGAAAAAGGGACTCTATATGGTGCTCAGCATTATTAAAGATATCTGACAATCTTCTTTGGTATGTCGCAGAGAAGACAAAATATCTTCATTTTAATATGAACTCTGTCAGGGTTCCATCTTTATGAGTTTTTGCTATGATTAAATTGATGTTCATAAGATACTTAGCTGACATTGATATTCCCAATTTCACATAGTTAATACCAATTAAGGGATAATCTGAATTTATAAATTGATTACCGTAATTTTTGAGTATAAGACATACTTTTTTGCCCCTAAAAGAGGGTAAAAATTTGGGTGCGTCTTATACATCGATGTAGCCCTGCCCACCCACTGGCCCCCACCCTTCGGCCGTTTTCAGCCTCCACATGCGGCGTTTTAGACCTGTTCCAGGCTGCAGGGATTGCCACAGATCATTGCCACTTTCGTGCCTCGCATTTTTGGCCTCTGTGCCTTGCATTCAGCCTCTGAATGGTCCATTTCAGCCCCCTTCAAGGCTGAGGCGAGCCCCGCTGCCTGAAACCACCCGAAACTGCAACGCACAGAGGCCAAAAATGAGGCGTGCGGAGGCTGAAAATGCAACACGCGGAGGCTGAAAACGCGATGTGCAGAGGTGGCAATAGGCAGCGATGTGCTGTGGTGATCCCCACAGCCTTGAAGAGGGCTGAAATGGAGCATTCAAAGGCTGAAAACGCGAGGCCCAGAGGCAAAAAACGCAAGACACGAAGGCAGCGATGGTCTGTGGCAATCCCGGCAGCCTGGAATAGCTGATTGGGGGTATTCTGGGAGGCCGATCCACCCGCCAATCAGCTGCTTGTGCTGAGTCAGGCTGCAATAACATGCTGAAGTTGACCAGGCTGTTTGCTATTTGCTGCAAGGATGCTAGCCAGATGAATACTGATGGATGCTGGTAGGCAGAGGCAAAAAAAATTTTTTTCTTGTTTTCCTCCCCAAAAACTAAGGTGTGTCTTATACTTTGGAGCGTCTTATACTCCAAAAAATACGGTATGTATATTTATATGACTACCCAATAGACATGTGACTGTGGGTCGCACAATACACTGTGAATTCCCAAAACATGTAATCATCACACCAAGATGGACCTGCTCCATAAGTTGGACTAATGCTAAATGGGGAATGCCAGTCCTTTAATACCTTTTGTATGGCTAGCTGATTGGTGACATCTGAATCTCAGGAGTAGGAATGATAGCTGTTCCATAGGAATAGGGGTTGCAACAGAGACAGCATACTTTCTAGTTCCCATTAGATGGAATGGTTTAATATAAGGGTTCAGAGCATGCCCACCCTGACAGATCTTGTGGGACAAGCAGAAGTAATAGGAAAAAAGTAATTTTGCAGACATAACTTAACCCTAAGCCATACGATTTTTGAGAGAAACTGGTTTAAAGAAAAACAGAGAACAACATTTTATGGGACTGGAGAAAAGTGATGAAAAACCAGAAAAAAAACCTCAGTTATTAAAGACAGCAAAATAGTGTAATGTCTAAACTTGATTTATAAACATTTTATACTGAAAATGGAATGAAATATGGTTTACTAGCTTAATAGTGAAATCTCAATGTTAGTATTGGATTGCAACGTAGATGGCCAAAAGGTTCACTTTATTAAATGTATACACCTCTTTCTCTCTCTTTCTCTCTCTCTCTCCCTACCTCCCTCCCTCCATCTCTCTCTCTGTTTCTCTGTGTTCTTTTGGCTCTTCAAACTATATTAATGCTTCAATATTTAAAGTGTCTGTCATCTTGTTCTGCAAGGCCAAAGCAAAGTTTCTGCTGCCAAGAGCCATGGTAGCACAGTGGTTAGAATGTAGTATTGCAGACTAACTCTGCCCACAGCCAGGAGTTCGATCCTGACTGGCTCTAGGTTCACTCAGCCTTCCATCCTTCCAAGATCGGTAAAATGAGGACCTAGAGGCAATATGATAACTCTGTAAACTTCTTAGAGAATGTTATAAAGCACAGTGAAGTGGTATATAAGCCTAAGTGTTATTGCTATTGCTCTGCAACTTAAAGATACAAAGTCTGAGGAAAAAAATTAAGAACAAAATATTTTTTTATAACCCAGACCACATTTTGATTTGATTTACCTTCTGCTTTTTTTCCTTTAAATATGGTTTTATTTGAAAAATACAAAATACATAATATAGACAGGAAGCGTATGAATTTAACAAAGACAAGAAAACAAGTTGATCATTATAACGTCCTGATCTGAATGGAAATGTGTGTACTATGGACCAAGGATACCATCACGTGACTTTGGTGCTCCTACTGTATTTATAACTTCTTTGGCTTCTTTCCAAGCTTGCTCATCACCTGCTAACATGTCAGCATCCTGCTTTGACCAAAATAAAAGCAAAAAACAAACAAAAAACAAACAAGCAAACAAACAGCATCTGGTTAAAAAAGAGAGAGAAACTAATAACCCTATCACGGATGTTCAGTTACATTGAATACCAGAATGTTCTATTAAAACTGAAGCTGGAAGTCAGGTTTTCAATGTTTCAACCCAAGAAAATTCTAAAAATAATTTACATCCAACGTTAATAGCAAAACTGATATTTGGATTTCATATATTTGTATTATATGCTTACATAATAAGGAAGGGGTCAATAAATGAGCCAAAAATTCAATATTCATGTTTAGAAGAGCTTATAACCTACATTTTGGGATGTTAAAAAAAAAGGAAACAAAAATGAAACAGAAAAGAATATGGTAAAATAGGATGAAACTGAGAAAAGGAATAATAATATATTTCATCTTTCCAATGGCTTCTCATTGACATGGAAGAAACAGGGTTTTGATAAGAGTTTTAGATGAATAGGAGTGCTCACGGAAAAATGAGCAGTCATGGGACTGAAGAATTGGCAGAATACACTGAAATAATCTATGTGAGTAGGAGAAGCTATGAGAGACTTAAAGAAAGACCAGAATGATACTTCAAGTATTGAAATAATCATGGATACAGTAAAGACAATGCACCCCAATTAATGTATGCTAATGTATTGTTCTATTGTATATAACGTCTCTGAAACACCATTAGTCACTATCAAGAGAGGCAACCAGTTAAAAGAAAATCTTACTAAAACCAAAGGAGAAAGTTCTTTGACAAAGCTCAGTTTTGTCTGCTTTAGCAGGGATTTTTAACTTGCTCTGCTTGTCAGCAGAAAATAATAATCCATGAATGATGATCACGTGAGGTTTACAGCAGATAAAATTCTAAAAAAAACATCTTCTCTGCCAGTACCATAATTTAAACAAAGGAACTTAGGGATGGCAAACCAATTTTCATATCAATTATCATCCCAAGAGCACAAAAGTTAAGAGGTTTTAATCTGCATTTTCCACACAGTGAAGTTAATTATTGTGCATTCCAAAAAGGAGGAAATATACACCCAGAGCTCATATTAATTCCATGTGTAGCTTTAGTGCTGCCTACTATACAGGTCCAAATGGAAGGAAAATAGGTGAACTCTTATACTATCTCAACAGCTTATTGCATTAAATAGCTTCTCAGGCTTCAATTATATTATAAATAAGGAATTACAAAGAAATTAGTGTTCCTTTTAAAATTTGCAAATGTAATTGCCAAAACTTAAACAATCTGATCACAATATGTTCACCTGGAAATAATTTTGTACAGAATGCAAGCACATAAAGGTCAGCAATGGAACAATAAAGTTCATGCTGAAGTACTGATGTCAGTTATGTTAATCGTACGGATCCAGACATTAAATTTTGCATATAACAGGTCAAGGTTGGCCATGATCTAACTGCTGCCTTCAAAGGACACTGGATTAATTACATAGGATTTGATTTAATGTGCCTTTTTTCATTTTGAGGAGACATGTAGGAAATGTACTGTAATTGCAAGACTAGAAAGCCAAATCTACATGGCGCATGATCAACCAACAAAGGGAACTAGGATCTAAATGGACATATCTTACAAAGTAACTTTATCATCAGCTTACTTACAGTCTATCTGAGGATAATGGAGTTAACATAGTTGGGCTGTATAATTTAGCTGGGTACTAAATAGCAACAAAGAGATTCTCCCCCTCCCCCTCTCTCCCTCCCTCCCCCTCTCTGAATTGTTTTGCTTTTATCTAGTAGCCACAAACAGTATCAAGAAAATTAATTATTTCTGACAATTGACTCTACAAGTTTTTCATAGAAGCTGTATAGATGAAGTAGCTACATCTGCTGTCCCTTCTCTGTATTTCCTGTATCCTGCCACATCATCTCCCCAACCAAATAATTGGGGGGAGGAGATTATGAATACAGCATCAACTCCGTGTGACTGGGAAACAGGTAGAGAGGTTTGCTTCCTTCCACTGTATCTCTCTGATGTTTTAAGCACAATTACATTTTAAAGCAACATTATTGTTAGGCCACTAGAAAGTAGCAGAACAAGAAAGCTTTCCAGGAACTCTTTGTCCATTCATACAACTTGGAGGAGGGGTGGGGTTAAGGAGATATATAGCTGCTGTTTCCTTAAGCAGAAGCAAAAAACCTCAAGCAAACTATGTCCCATCAAATTAAGAGAGAATGATAGTTTATGCCAAAGATGCCAAACAATTTTTTCATCTTTAATATAAGTCTAAAAGAAATTATCTTTTTAGAACATATGAGTGGCAAGGTAAGTTACCTTTTCAGTTATGAAACATACATTAATACCTGATGTTTGTATTCTTAACAAATGAGGAAGAAGACTCTCTACCACACATTCTGTACATACATTCTTCTTTAATGCTCTAGGCAGTATTTCTAATATGTACATGGTTGATTTAGGCACCATAATCTTTCTGTTGCTAGAGAAGGCCTTGTGTAATAGTCAAAAGACATCAAGCACAGAGATCAATGTAGATTTCCCACCTTGTCTATATCTTGAAAGGCCCAGGGCAAATTAGGGTGCTTTACCAGACGCTAGTAGCAACAAGATTATTGATTTGTTCGTTAGATTTATATATTGCCTTTCTTCTAGGAGTTTAAGTTGGCTTCTACAAGGATCACTTACATTTTATTCCCACAACAACCCTTAAAATACATTGGACAGGGAGAAAGTGATCTGATATAAATATCAACCAGATAGTATCCATGACTGAGAATGGACTTGAGCCTGAGTGTTCTCAGTCCTAGCCCAAAACTAAACACTTCACCACAATTTACCTCCTAGTTCATATACCTGAGATAGCCTTTTCTCCCTGGTAGTCTCAGCAGGTTTTCCCAAAACGGATTACCTTATTCAGAAAAAAATACCCCTCTAAAATATAACTGATGACATTGTCAAGAAAAATTAAATATCATGTTTCTCCATATCTGAGCTTCTCTGTAATATTAATCAGTTATAGCATTTGTTGTTCTTATTACAAGAGACCAACATGGCTCCTCATTTATAGTGAATTTGCTGAGATAGGCATAGTGAAAGGCTAGAGATTTCAAGATTCTTCTCCCAGAAGCACCCTGAAGATTCATGCTCTAGCCCTACCTTCTGACGTGGGGTAAATCCTTGGTAGTTTCTGCTGCCACCACCTGTAGAATAGAGGTGTCTCACCTAGCATTCTTCTCTAGCCTTAGTGCGTGAGACACAGGGCTGTCAAAGTTCATATTGCTTTTCTGGTGATTGAAAAGTCAAAATGAAAACGTTAGAATAGTTTGCATAGTGCCATCTCTTGGCCAACAAGTATGGAGAATCAATTTATACAATCTCACAAGAGATAAACAAAATTAGGAAGGGCTTTAATTCCTGCTCAAATTTTCCAAGATCAGACAAGGTTCATATTAGCGTATTAGGCAGAATAAGTGCATCAACCATATTTAATTAATTTATAATAAATGAAGGTCAACACCATGGACCTTGAATACTTGCAGAACAGCCCTTAGCATGCCTCTGAAAGGTCAGCTGCAGTCTTATCTGGAAAAAGGTAGCATATAACATTGATGATTAAAAATAGTTGAAAATATTCTTTTCTGACTACCCAGAAGCTCCTGCTAACAATTTATTTTGCTGCTAAAATTTTATCCTGTTCTTATTTTCCAAGAAAAATGCATATACTTCAACCCTTCCATAATGCAGCATGCAATTGAAGCAACAGGGCTAGCATTAAGTGGCTGGTTTCATTCATGAGCACAGCAAAGAACCACTGTCACTCCAATTTTATATCTATAAAGCAACCACAGGAGACAGTCAGTGAAAGAATAATTTCATATTTTATAGAACAAGACTCTATACAAATAAATGGTTTCACTAGATGTGCTTTAGAAAATTGAGCCATGTGATATGACTAGCTACAAATATAAAATGATCCTGAACTAGAAATTGCAGAGACCTATTGTAGATATTAATAACAGCTTTAAGTACGTTTATTTAATTTAGCAGCTTATATTTAGGTAGGGTAAAATATAAAGGGACAACAAATGACATTATGAGTTAAGACTCTAACTAAACCTTTAGGCATTCAAAGAAGAAACAGAAACATTAGGAGGGAGCGGGTGAAAATGCTGTTTCAGCCTGAGAATAAGTAGAATTTTTCACCTGGTAGTATCTTTAACTAAATATGCCAGAGAAGAAGCTGCCCAGCTTTTAATCAACTATTTGAATAGATGCCTCAGGTAAGTTAAAGGAAAAAGGAAATTTAAATTATAAGGGAAGGAAACAAATGTAAACTGAAGATGGAAATTGGTTTTCCTAACTAGCTGATATGCCAAAATGGCATTTTTTTTTATGGTGAGTGAAGAGGACTGGGGAACATTTATTTTACAACATTGCATTGATATTTGAAAAGAGTCCGTTCTGCCAACTGTTTGGTTGTGACAGCCTGCAGTGACAATTGCATATTCATACATATATGCTTTATTTTCCTTGAAAAGCAACGAGCTCAGAAATAATACACAAAGTTTTCTTTGTAGTTGGGAAAAACAGAATTATAAAAAGTTCCTTGAATAGTGGACTATTTTTTCTACATATGGCATTTTTGTTCAAGTACTGTATACATCATAAGCTCCAGAGAGGCCATTGTTCTATTCTAGTAAAAAAAGAAAAGATACTGAAACAAGCAGTATTCTATTTCTGTTCTCAAAAATGGAGGATGGAAAGTAGATGGATAACTACAATGCAGAAATTGCCAGCATAAAAATACATTACATTTAAAGCTTTGCCTTAAGCAGTGTTGCTGAAGAACAAGTCTCCCTTGAGCTCCATGGATTTCCTTTCTGGAAACATACTTACAATTGTATTTTTTTCAATGTGGATTTATTAAAAAATACATCCCATTGTGTTTGGACAGGCTTACTTGAAATTCAGAATGCTGAGACTGCAACCTTAGCATATTAATAGACAATATACCAGCAATATATCTGTTCTGAACAGTGTGGAATGCAACATAGAACATCTCTGGTTAATATTTCAGTGGGGAAGAACTATGATCTGCGGCTACCATGACTGCCCTGCTTTCTCCCACATGAATGTATTGCAGGCATAGAATTTACTTCTTGATACAATATATGTACAGTTGCACCAGTCATAGTATTTCTGTGTTATACCTTTTTATTACAGAATACAGAACGACAGAGTTGGAAGGGACCTTGGAGATCTTCTAGTCCAACCCACTGCTCAGGCAGGAAGCCCTATACCATTTCACACAAATGGTTGTTCAATGTCTTCTTAAAAACTTCCAGTGTTGGAGCATTTACAACTTCTGGAGACAAGTTATTCCACTGATTAATTGTTCCAACTGTCAGGAATTTTTTTCTTAGTTCCAGGTTGCTTCTCTCCTTGATTAGTTTCCATCCATTGCTTCTTGTCCTGCCTTCAGGTGTTTTGAGGAATAGGTTGGCTTCCTCTTCTTTGTGGTAACTCCTGAGATATTGGAACACTGCGATTATGTCACCCCTAGTCATTCTTTTCATTAAACTAGTCATACCCAATTCCAGCAACAGTTCTTTATATGATTTAGCTTCCAGTCCCCTAATCATCTTTGTTGTTCTTCTCTACACTCTTTCTAGAGTCTCAACATCTTTTTTACCTTGTGGTGATCAAAACTGGATGCAGTATTCCAGGTGTGGTCTTATCAAGGCATTATAAAGTGGTATTAACACTTCATGTGATCTTGATTCTATCCCTCTGTTAATGCAGCCTAGGGCTGCAGCACATTGCCGGCTCATATTTAAGTGATTTTTCGACTAGGACTCCAAGATCCCTCTCACAATTACTACAACTGAGCCAGGTACCAGCTATACTATGCCTATGCATTTGGTTTTTCTTGCCTAAATATAGAACCTTACTCTTTTCACCATTGAATTTTTTGTAACAAAGGTGACAAAAGAGCTACTTCTTCATGACCCTGTTTCAAAGCACATTACTAGTTGGAAGGCCAGCATATGCAAAGCCCTGAACGGTGTCCCTAAAACTTTGGGCACCTTGAAGTGGCAATTCTAACTTCTAACCTATCTTCTAACTCTAATTTCCCCATCCTCCCTCTCCAAGGAATAGTAGAGCAAGCCCAAGGTAGCCCCGGGACCAAAGATCCCCATCTTGACCTCTGATACCAATTCCGAATTTTAAATATGTCATTTTATAACCACTTACAAGGATACTTTCAAGCAAATGTACCTAGGGAATTACCACAATTACAAAATGAATCTGAGAAAGAAGGAGAGCAATTTTCAGTAACAAGCTGTAACAGAGCAAAGATCTGAATAACATAGGATGAATTTAACCCTGTCATGTAAATTTGGTATTTAAATCTGTTGACAGACCTTGGGAAAAAAAGGAAAGGATTATATCTTTTGTATTAATAAAATCTCCCAAAGACATATACTTTTTGCAATCCTGAATCATAAAGCAACTTAACTTTTTGTTAACATCATCAGCATATATAGATGTCTAAACCTGTACCCCAATGCCCTAATGAACCCGGCAAGACTTATGTCTAAGTAAATATTATAGGAGTGCACTGTCAAAGTTAATAGGAAAGAGATATCTTTTACACATTACACTTTGTAATGTTATAGTAAAACAATAATACTGCATATGAAGCAGCTGTCTTCTATGCAGCAGCTTAAAAGTATTGTGTTGCTAAATAGCAGAGATGGTATCTACAAAATGTAATAGTGTTTTTAAAAAGTATAATAGACTAGATTTTTTTTTTGTTAAGGAATGGATAGCTTTGGATTTAAAGGAAGATAAGTTGTAATGTTTAGACACTGGAGAAGTGAAAAGCAGATCAAATATAAATTGTTTCAAGTGTGTAGCTAGTGTTGACCAGTGATTTCATCTGGTTTCCTAAAGTGCTCTCTGTTGACAGCATGGCTTAGCTTGGGTGGCTGCTTGAATATTGACTCTTTTGGAAAATGTGACCCTGGGTGCATTTGAGAAAACAAAGAATAACTCTGGTAGATTGGCTGAGTTGTGGCATTTATTCTGAATTCTGTGCATTCAAAGAACAATGGGGTTGGAAGGGAACTTGGAGGTCTTCTAGTCCATCCGCCTGCCCGGTGCAGGAATCCTCATATCATTATGGACACATTGTTGTCCAATATTTTTTTGATCTTGACCTCCAGTGATGGAGCACCTGTAGCTTCAGAAGGCCGGCTGTCCCACTGCTTAATAGCTTTTGCAGTCAGAAAACTCCTCTTTGGTTCAAGTTTGGATCTCCCACTGTAAAGCTTCCATCCATTGCTCCTTGTCTTACCCTCAGGTGCTGGGGAGAATAAATCTACTGCGTCTTCCCTATGATATCCCTTCATGTATTGGAAGACTGCTATAATGTCATTCCCTCAGCTTACTCTTCTTTAAGATAAACACAACAAACTCTTTTAGTCACACAACATAGAATTTAGTCTTCAAATCCCTAACCATATTTGTTGTTCTTCTCTGCACTCTTTCCAGTTCCTCAACATCCTTTCTATATTGTGGTGACCAGAACCAATATTCCAGATGTGGTCTGACCAGTGCAGCATAGAGTAGTACTATCACTTTCTATGATCTTGATATTATACCTATATTGATGCAGCCCAAAACTGCACTGGCTTTTTTGGCAGCAGCAGCAGCACATTGGTGGCTCATCCTTAATCCATGGTCTACCAAGAAGCTCAGGTCTTTCTTGCAAGTACTATTGCCAGGTTCCATCTACCTTATACTTGTGCATCTGTTTTTAATTGCTTAAGTATAAAACTTAAAATGTTTAATTCTGAACAATGTTTTGTTGGATAGGGCCCAATGTTCAAATGTATCAAGATCTTTTTAAAGCTTGAGCTTGTTTTCATGGGTATCAGCAGTTTCTTCTGCTTTGTGATATCCTCCAGGCTTTCTCTTGGCTCTTTTATTTGTACAGACTTAAACATGTGAAGAATTCTGCATTTTTTTCTTCATGCTCTTGTGCAATGTTGATGCAGGTTCGTCAGGTATTTGGTTACAAAGGCATACTTGAATTTAATTCCTGGTTTATCTATTTATCCCTTTAGCACTGTAAGTATAAAAAGAAGAGTTGTTTTGCTGAGCAAGGATGTGAATATGATTCATGAATACCCTTTGTTCTGAATGTTTTGGGATGTAAATGCTGGCAGCCAGGTTTGTCTTTCCTAAGGTGAGGCCTCTCTCCTTGACAGAAATTCCTATTTCCTTCCTTCCTTCCTTCCTTCCTTCCTTCCTTCCTTCCTTCCTTCCTTCCTTCCTTCCTTCCTTCCTTC
>JANHFL010001923.1:242303-254015 GCA_032468155.1 Oxyrhabdium leporinum | reverse complement strand
TGATTGCGTTTTTGTGTTCATCAACACGTGCGCTTATCCTTCTGTTCGTTTGTCCGATGTAAGTGGTGGGGCAGGAGTAGGTATATGTAGGTATGCATATATTCATATATGTTTGTGTGTATGTATACATACATACCTATAGGACACATACAGTATATCATAGTGATAAATTCAAAGTTAATGCAAGAATAGTAATTTGAAAAAATTCTAAACATACTCAACTGGAAAGTGTATTTTAATGCAATGGATATTTATGTATTATGCCAAACAAGACTTGTGATGTAGGAATATGCCCTTTAGCAGAAATGTTACCCAAGCAGCTACACATCTAGCAATCCAAGTATCCATAGTAACAGCCTTTACTATTTATCGGTTGTTAAAAATATTCGCAGATGAATGTAACTACTATAGACCTGAATTAATCCAAATCTGAGCCTGCTCAGTTGTTTTTAATTTGAATGAATAAAAATGTTTAGCCTAATTAGCACTGAGGAAATGATTTGCACCAAATAATTTTCCTCATATAGTTAACTTTTCCAATTTGCTTTTAGAATGTATGAAAGCTAGTTTAGATTTCTGAAACATATTAAAAATTCTTTGTCATTTTCTTTTATTTTGGGATAACAGGAGGAAGCCCAATTCATATATACTTTATGTAAGAAGATCTGAGATTACAAAATGATATCTGAAAGTACTTGCTTTAATAATCCAAACTTGCATTTAATCAGCTATACGTACTCATAAAACCCAAGGCCCAGAGTATATATTAGGGGAATATTAGGAGCTATACCCTTGACCTAAAACCCAATACCCTCTATGTAAAATTGGGGAATCAATATACACAGTGTTTTATTTAATATATTTTCATATAAATAATATTTTCAGCCATTCTTTTTCAGAAGCTCTAAGAAGAACCTACAAATGGAATAAGATTATAAAACAAAAAAGTGGAACACTTTACAAAAAACAAGAAAAAAATAATTACAAAATCACCCTGGGAGTATAGCATTTATACTGGTTAATAAGAAAACCAAAGAATTTTGCAGAGAGAGAATTCTACAGATGGAAGAGGCACAACTTAAAAAGCCCGTCTGGTCATTGAGTAGGTCTCAAGCCATTTAATTCTATACAGATCAAAAATGGATTTTAAAATTGGCATGTATGGAACAATGAGATATGCTGCATAAACAGAATTCTATTTTATACATTCTGTTTTAAACCCTCCATACATTTAGCGTATACAAAGAACGTATTATGTGTGTTATTACAAGGAATCCCATTATTGTTATGACTCAATAAGAATATATTTTATCTTTTTCCCCCTTCCATGTAATTGTTTTTATTATAATTCCCTTATTTTGATTGTTGTGAGTTAAAAGCCTTTGGAAGTCAGCAACACACCTATTTGATAAAAAAAATAAAATATATGATACATATATCAAAGAACGGTCTGGTGATGGTGTCCTGACAGAATATTCTGGAATTTTTCAGGATGATGGGACTCATCATTCAGTTATATTAGAGTTACCTTCCAGGGCAGTAAGTCCTGGATAGCCTATTTGTCTTAAGATTTTTTCAGAAAAATATGTAAAACACTTGTCACACTGAGAAATATTTTTAGGATGGCTAAGAATTTTTCAACAGAAAATCAGCACAAAAGTATTTATTGGCAGATATACTAGATACATATCTATTGTTCTATTGTATGCAAAGCATACCCACCTTTCAAAAAAGTAAGCAGTAGTAAGTGGGGGATAAGAAGAAAAAAAAGAACATCTCACTAAATCTAGTGTATCCTAACACCTTTCCTCCTTTCTTGTAGATCGTCCCTGCTTCCATTATTTTCATTTGATGTGTGTGTGTGTGTGTATGTATTAGTAACCCACTCAAATTCCAAAGGACTCTGGTATCACGTTTTTAATTTGCTTTTAATTGGTACCCAAAGTCATATGTATGAGATGGGTAGTCATATACACTCATTAACTGCTCATTAAATACATAAATATATCTACTTTGATAAAATTAAGAACAAATCAAGGAAAAGATATTTATTTTTTCAACAGGATCTCACCTAACTTAATTAAAGGTGTATTTTTTTTCTAGATACATACGGGTAGTCCTCAACTTATGACCCTCAGTTTAACAACGTTCAAATTTTGTGCTGAAAAAATACTTATAACCAGTCCTCTCACTTATGACAATAGCAGTGTCCTCATGGTCATGTCATCAAAATTTGGGCACTTGGCAACTGGCATATATTTATGATGGCTGCAGTTCTGGGGTCATATGATTGCCATTTGTGATCTTCCCAGGGGCTCCCGATAAACAAAGTCAATGCCTAGATTTGCTTAACAACCATGTCATTTGTTTAATGATGGTAATGATTCATTTAACAACCATACCATCGTTAAAATCAGGCACAGCTCACTTAACCACTGTGTTGCTTCACGATAGAAGTTCCAATCCCAATTGTAGTCACAGGTCAAGGACCACCTGTACAATGTTTTTGTATCTACATCAAGGGTATCAAACTGGCAGCCCACAGGCTGGATGCGTCACACGTAAGCCACGCCCACCCTGGCTCCACAAAGGCAAAAAATATCACGATACGTCACGATACATCACGTGACATGATCGAGTTTGACACCCATGATCTATATGTTTATGCATATATAAAGGTGTGAGGCTTTGATCCATAACTGCACCCATCATTTTGTTTCCACATTACAAGTGACTGTTTCAAATATTATGCAACTCTTTTTTATTGTTACAGGAAAGATAAAAAATTACTTAAGATTACTTAGAATAAATACATTACCAACATCCCCTTTTTCATAAAATGTTGATCTAACTTCATATATTATGTTTCCGCTTTAATATCAATCACCTCATATGAGAAGGGGATTCAAAACAAAAGCAATATAAATAAGCAAAATAACTGCTAGCAACAGTTGATCCATGATATCACTGATAATAGTGAATTGGAGTTGGTTTTTTTGTTAACTGATTGATGCTTTACTGGATCAGGACAGAAAATAATAAACATCCAAAAGTAAATTATTGTAAGCCTACCAGAAATGCGCTTATCTTGATCAAAGACTAAATTCAGTATGTATTACAGAGGTTTCTGACCTAATATCCTTTAAAAATCAGATGGCTTTCTTGACTGAAGATTGCATGTTTTTGTTGCTCAGTGCAAACCTTTATCATCATTTTAGCCATTATCTATCCACTGCAGGATGAAGGCCTCTTCCACATGTTTCCAATTTATATGGTCCTGAGTTTTCTTTTGCCAATTGGGCCCACAGTACTTGCTGATGTCGTCTATCCATCTTGTTTTAGATGTCTTTCATGGATGGTTTTTATCAAGTGGGGTCCATTCTATGACTGCCTTGGCCCACCTCCCATCATTTCTTCTTGCTATGTGATCAGCCCATTTCCTTTGCAATTCTTTTACTCTCTTGATGATATCATATACTTTCGTTTGTTCTCTAATCTATGTGCAGGTCTTTCTGTCTTGTCTTGTAATGCTGAGCATGTATCTTTCCATGGCTCTTTGACCACCGGTAGCTTTTTTAATCGATTGTGAGGTTAGTGTCCATGTTTCACTGGCATATGTTAGAGCAGGTAGCGCACACTGATCTACATTTTTCTCTCTTCAAGCATAGAGGGAGGTTGTTCTAGAAAATAATGCTTAGCTTGCTGAATGCCTGCCAACCACATTTAACACATCATTCAATTTCCTTTATTGTATCACCTTCCGTTTTTTTCCATTGAGATCCGTTGGTCAAGGTATATGTAGTGGTCTACTACATCTAGTTCTTTTCCAGATATAAAAGCCTTTATCTCAGTTGTATAAATTTAAAAAGAAAATTGGTAAGATCTTCCGCTCCTTCCAAATGGGGTCTTTAAGACTCTTCTTCTGCTTTCAGATTTATATTAATTTTTAATATATTATGTATTTTAATATATATTATGTATATAAGTATTATTTAACAAAACTTTACTTTTGAAGCTTTTCATTTGGTTGATCCTTGGATCTGTCCTGAATGTACTTCACAATGGCATTATCATACAGTATACTTTTTTTCACATCAGTCATAACAGACTGTAAAATAAAAAGGAGGAGGTATGTATTCAGTATTTACAATGCATTTAATAAGGGGTGAACAAAAGGACATGTATGAGTAAAATAAAAATGATATATAGTAAAATGTCACATTTTAAAGCTAAAGCTTCAAGATCTGCACATCATTTCCTTAGCTATGTATCAAATATTGAAGTTTGGCTTAAGACATAAACCTTATTGCTTAACTTGCACTTTTATTATTGTTGAAACTATCTGAATGTTGATATACATAATATCATATTAAAATAAAGATCTGATTCTTTGTCTTTGCTACCAAAACTGTTCGCATTCATGCAGAATGACAACATCACTTTTCACCTTTTAAGGAAAAGTCAGAAACTGATGCAGTTTTATTAAGTGGCCGTTGACTTGAGAGAGTATTACACTAAGGATCTTAAATGGCTGGTGATTCATTCCTCATGTCTGCTGACCATAAATGACTAAGCCTAGGAACCTTGGCTCTTTATTTTAAAACCAAAGTTCTTTGACTAAAACAAGACCATCAGTATGAAATAGGGAAAATAATATTTTCCAATACTTAGTCATCCTCCAAAAGGTAAAATAATATGACATTATCTTACTAGATAATTTCTTACCCTTTATTATAAACCAAATCTCATTGCCTTTGCTGATTATGCTTAAGATCACATTCCTCAAACTATGGATTCAGAAGTGTCATTGACTACCAGGGTGATTTTTGGTAATACACTTCTTCTTCAATACATTGAATATACAGATACTCCTGTACTTACAACAGTTCATTTAGTGACTATTTGAAGTTACAATGGCACTGAGAAAAGTGATTTATAACCAATTTTCACACTTATGACCTTTGCGGCATTCCCATGGTCATGTGATCAAAAATTCAGATGCTTGCCAAGTGATTCATACTTATGACAGTTGCAGTGTCCCAGGGTCAAGTGATCACATTTTGTGAACTTCTAACAAGCAAAGTCAATGGGGAAACCAGATTCACTTAACAGCTGTGTTACTGATTTAACAACTGCAGTGATTGACTTAACAACTGTGCTAAGAAAGATTATAAATGGAGCAAAACTCGCTTAACAACTGACTTACTTAGCAACAGAAATTTGGAGCTCAATTGTGGTCATAAGTCAAGGACCACCTGTAGTAATATACTGCTTCCCATTGTTGTAAATCTAGATGCAGTTTACAAAGAGTATTTTAAAATGAAATAATAACCTAATTTAAAAAATGGAAGAAAGTAAAAAACCAAAAACAAGACATAAGCATTCATAAAACTCATATAGGAATTGCCTAATGGAAGAGAAATATCTTCCACAGGTACCTAAAGATACCACAGCTGCATACCTGAGAAGGTCCATCCACAAGTAACCACTTGGTGGCACTCTCTTATCCTCAATCCATTCAGGAAGTCCTCCTCTGATGATCCAAGGATCAACCAAAGCTGCACAGGCAATGTGTCAGTTTCAAGCTGTTAGGATTTTATATATCAACTGCAAGATCTTGAATCAAATTCAGTAGTTAACTGGCAGCTAGTACATGTGTTTTAGCAACAATGTAGGATATGCAGGACCAGATACTCCAATCAGCAACCTACATGTATACACTGTCTGACACACTATCCTTCAAACTTTTCAAAATATTACTACTTCTCAAAGAAAGGCTGTCACAATACAATACATTTTATGTTCTTTGTGTGTCTCTTTATTTCTCACTTCAAGGACTTTTTCATATCCTTTCCAATCAGATGCTGTTTCCAGTTAGACAAATGAGGGAGTGAAAGCTTTGTGTTTACTGTACCCAGATATAGACAATTTAACACTATAAGTAATATATTTTTTTATAATTGCTTCTACCCATGCAAAGAATGTCTTCATCAAAAAAGACTGTTTCTATATACTTTACAACTACATTTGTGGAAAAGAAAAGTTAAATATTTAACCTAAGTACAAGGCTAGAGCTATTTCACACAAGCATTTCTCTCCTGAAAATGCAATCGACACTTCATAAGATCTATGTATTGGGCTGGATATGATTCACTGAGACGCTGTATTTTGTAGATGGTAAAGACTCTGCCTTTGCAAAGCACTGCTGATCTTCCTCAATCAGCTGCCCCGATTTAACAACTCAACAAGTAAGAGACCTGCACAGGGGCCATTTAGCAACTCAGAGCAAAATAAAGTGGAGACTTCACTTTTGGCCATTTCGCAGGGGGACTATGAAGAAGCTTTAACTGAATCGAAGTTCCTCTCTGAAGAGTTGCATAGTCCTAACTATGATCATGTTGTTATTAATTTATATAGGTAGCACTTGACTTATGATCACAATTGAGGCCCAAATTTCTGCGGCTAAGTGAGACGGCTGTTAAGTGAATTTTGCCCCATTTTGCAACCTTTCTTGCCACAACTGTTAAGTTAGTAATACAGTTGTTAAGTGAATCTGGTTTCCCATTGACTTTGCTTGTCAGAAGGTTGCACATGATCTCAAGATACTGCAACCCTCATAATATAAGTCATTTGCCAAGCATCTGTATTTTGAACATGGGGATTCTGCAACATTCGTAAGTGTGAAAAACAGTCGTAAGTCATTTTTTTCAGTGCCGCTGAAACTTCAAATGGTCACTAAATGAACTGTTGTAAGTCAAAGACTACCTGTACTATTCTTAATAATGATAACATGGACAATAATTTGAGAAATTAAAGGAACGTGATAAAAGAAAGTAACCTGTAATATATTTGATCCAAGGACAATGTTATCTCTCCAAAATAAGATAAACACTTTTTTTTTAATTACCATGCATCGTATTTCCAGCAAAAGGGAAATAATAATTCAACCTACTATTCAAATAATATAATTTTAGACTATCAAACTACATGGATCCAGAAGCAGGACATTCCAGCACATATGGGCTGATAATGAAAAGAAAACTATTTTTTGACATAATCCTATTTAAGAGAATTATATATAATAGTATCAATACTTTCACAATTTAGTAATTACAGACTGGCCATGCAGTACCATAAGAGCTATGACACACTTTGGTGCCTCATATACTCTTCTGCATCAGTACTATCTTTCAAGGGCATACAGGTGGTCCTCACTTACTGACTGCTTGTTTGATGAGTGTTCAAAGTTATGACCATGCTGAAAAAGGATTTTTATGACAGGTCCTCAAACTTGTGGGTTTTGCAGTGTCTCAAAAGTCATGTGATTGTGATTCAGGCACTTGACAATCCACATGTATTTACAACAGTGGCAGCATCCTGTGGTTATGTGATCTCCCCAAGCCAGCTTCCAACAAGCAAAGTCAGTGGGGAAGCTGGCAGGAAGTCACAAGTTGCAGTCATGTGACATTGCTCCTAACAACCACAGGTGATTTGCTTCACAACTGCAGCCAGAAGTGATTCCTAAGTGCAGAATAGTCACATGATGATTCACTTTATGACTGCATCAATTAATGACAGAGTTATTGGTCCCAAGTGCAATCAGTAAGAAAGGACTAGCTGTATTGTTAATTGTGAAGTTATAAAGGCAAGAATATCCTTATGCAGGAAATGACATAGAGGTCAGCCAAAGCAGGCATAGCCACTGCTCACTATGATGAGTAAATCCCACTGAACAAGAAAGGCATCTCTATTAGAAATTCACTTATCTTCTCGATAGACTGGATCATGATATAGATAACTACCTTCATCCAGCTATGGCCGCTTACTGGTTTTGCTTATTCTATATCAAATCTTGGCTAATGCGAAGGCACAACTGTACACACAAAGGTTCTATTCTACATGATGTTCACATTATATAGAGAAATGCAGCCTTAAGAAATGTGCCTACTCAATGTGGCCTCTTCTCCAATGGAATGCTCTAAAATATTCTGGAAATTTGTTTGAAGGACAAGAGGTTGTATATTCTCCCCATCTCTTCTCTTCCTTTTGTGATTAAAGATGAAGAATAATGTAAATTGGATGTTCAAAAATACAGGTCTTTTGTGTGTTAAAAATACAAAAATAGTCTACAGGGGTTATTTTTGTCTAATTTTAATTTTTAGCAGAGTAAAGGATTGTAAAGGATTAATATTGATCTATTTCCTGGATGAAAAATTATAATCAATTCCTTACTCATTTATCCCTTTGAACTTTAATGGACCATCTATGAGAAGCCGTGTATATTGGGATAAAGTCTAGAAATGGGAGGAAATCATATCTCAATCATTTCTGGTGCAGCTTTTCATTATAAAGAACAAAAGAGTGCAGGATTCTGTGATGCTGTACATATAGGCCCTCTGTGCTGAGTTTGCAAAGAGCCAGAGCGTTTTTTCTTGATTTGATAAAAAGAATCTTTTTCTTTCCCTTTTTTCGTTTTCCTACATTTTATAATATATTTTAAAAAATAAATGTACTTCTGTATTATACGGTGCCATTAGCTTTATCTGTATAATAGAATCTTCAATAAAATTATTGAGGGAAAAGATTGGGCCAAAACAATCTTTCATTTCAATTTATTGTCTTTCTTCTTCAAACAACAAAGACTAAGAATCTCACATTTTCACCTGTTAGGAAGCGTAGATATGCCCCAGATAACCATATTCTTCATGTTGATCATTGTTTTAATTAACCTTTCTCAGTAGCACATGACATTCAATCACTTCAGGTTATTGTTTTCTTCATGCAATGCATATTCTTATACAACAAGAAGGGGGAAAGCAGGATTGCATAGCATACCAACACAATTAGGCACAACAAAATACCCATGTCCATACATTTATGTCTTTTAGGTCACACATGCCTCTAAATCAATACTTGATTTGAGTCACTGCTACTAATATTAATTTTAATAGGATAGGAGGTTTTTTTCAAGCTTTTATTGATGGCTCTTACATTCTGTCAGGTAATTTGCAAGCGTTCTGTGTTAGTCTGATTTCAATATTTGCTCCATTGCCTTTGCTAGAAATACCAGAAAATAGCAGGAAAAATGTGTTTTATGTATGATATGGCAAAGCCATTCTGGCACTTTTCTCTTGCTAACTAGGAATTCTATCCCATCTAACATGTATGGAGATCACAAAAATCATATCTGTTATGATTTTTCCATTAGATATACAGAAAGAATTTTGTGTATAATATGTATATGCTAACACATTGATAAAAACTGACTCCCTGGGCTCTTTTGTGTTTTCAAGGAAAAGAATACTTCACCAGTTAAAAATACTGCAGTGGGGAAAAAATTCAAATTTGGCTGAGAACGTTGTGAGAGCACTGAAGTGAGAGCTATGAAGAAATAGCAACAATGTTCTTTTTAGGTCTTATGTTGGAGTCGGCAAAAGAATCCCACTGGAATATTTTGTTGAAACTATTCTATAACAACTAGAAAGAGTCACTCTATAGGAACAACTACTCAAAATACAAAATAAATGGAGAGCTGAACCTACTAGGTTAAGGCAAGTTGCAAAGATTGTGTCAAAATCTTCCCACTATTAGATAGAAGAGGGAGCATTTAAAAGTCCTGAAATTGGAAGACAGGGAGAGGGATGAAATGGGGAGAGGATCGTAATAGAAAATTTTCAGTTCTAAATAGGTTCCAGACATGCAATTCTTCCACCATCCGCAGAATTTTTACATTAGTGCACTCTAGAGCAGGGCTATCAAACTCTCAGCCAGCAGGCCAGATGTGTCATATGCAGGCCACGCCCAACCCATCTCCATGAATGGGAAAAACGTCATGAAATGTCACATGACAGCAACATGATGCCGCAGGTTTGACACCCGTGCTCTAGAGTATGTTGTTCTTATTTGAAGACCATGCCCACACTATTCTGATATACAAAAAAGGCCTCCTTATAGGGAAAAAGAAGACAGAATAATAAGAGTTTGAAATGTTCTAATCCAGCCCCATGCTCAGACAGAAGACCCTATACCATTTCAGACAAATCATTTTCCAATCTCTTCTTTAAAACCTCTAGTGTTGGAACATCCACAACTTCTGGATACAAGTAGTTCCACTGATTAATTGTTCTAATTGTTAATAAATTTGTCCTGAGGCCTAGGTTGGTTCTCTTCTTGATTAATTTCCACCCATTGCTTCTTATCCTACCTTCACAATGTCTTTTTAACTAATAATGCTTTTGGGATGGAACATGCCCACTCCTGCAACTTACATACATACATACACACTTACTTCCTACCTTTATGATTTTTACAAACAACTCATGGTGGCAAACATATCCAACACACTTTCCTTCTCCTAAAAGGTTAAGGAAAATTAAACCAAATTGTCATGCAAAATACTGAGTTCAACTGAAATATTTCTAAAGAATAAAGCTACAAAAAGCCTAGTTCCAGGTTCAGAAACCCCAGATCCTGCTTAATTTCCAATGCTGGGAAGCAACACTTCTTTCTTTCTTGTGAAATTGTCATAGATGTCTGGTTGCCCACTTGAAGGGAACAGGCTGAAAACCTGGTGAAAACCTGATCTGAACTATTACAGTTCCTGATATGTTCTTATGATCTAGAGTTCTGTTTAACAGTTTTATATGAAGTAATTGTTTACATTGTTTTACTTATTATATGATCAGTTCTTCCTTTGAAAAAAGCAGGGCAGAGTAAAAGTTCATAAGAAGCAATCCACAGATATGATATTTCATAGCCTGATGCAAAGGTTTTCAAAATCTAAAGAAAGAGTTTCATGTATTCATCTAATGTAGATGCTTTTACTCTTCCCTGCACCAAATATATTCACTTACAAAACAAATTCTCCTTTGGAGACTTCACATCCAGATGGATAATGTTCTCACAAGCTGATAAGGCAGTGTTAATAAGTCACTTTTTTGATGGAAGTGTTTCAGTTCAAACCCTAATGC
Organism: Oxyrhabdium leporinum; assembly: GCA_032468155.1. Classification (NCBI taxonomy): domain Eukaryota; kingdom Metazoa; phylum Chordata; class Lepidosauria; order Squamata; family Cyclocoridae; genus Oxyrhabdium; species Oxyrhabdium leporinum. Next base: position 243,045 of record JANHFL010001923.1, on the reverse strand, counting down.
TGCCTCAGACGCAAAGTATGAAACTGACAGTATGAATTCATGAATACCTCTGTAGTATTTGCATAATGCCATGAATGTGCCCTTGGGGAATAATAAATATAGCTTAAGAAAAAGAATATATCAGTTTGTCACTTTTAAAGAGCATCCACAAATTTATTACAAATGCAGCTCACCGTTGTAATATTGTTCATGGTTGGAAATATAGTTTTTGCTGACTAACTTGGTTACAGTGCAGTACTTCATGGAATACTGTGTCTGAAGCAAGCAATGCAGTAACTGTGAGAGGGATCTTGGAGTCCTAATGGATAACCAATTAAATATGAGCCAGCAGTGTACAGCGAAAGCCAAAACAGCCAATGCAATCCTAAATTGCATTAACAGAGGGATACAATCAAGATCAAGTGAGGTACTAACACCACTCAATAAAGCCTTAGTAAGACCACACCTGGAGTACTTTATCCATTTTTGGTCAGCACACTATAAAAAAGATGTTGATATTCTAGAAAGAGTGCAGAGAAGAGCAACCAAGATGATTAGGGGACTGGAGGCTAAAACATATAAAGAATGATTACAGGAACTGGGCATGGCTAGTCTAGTGAAGAGAAGGACCAGGGGAGACATGATAGCAGTGTCCAATATTTGAGAGGCTGCCACGGAGAGGAAGGGGTCAAGCTATTTTCCAAAGCACCTGAAGGCCAGACAAGAAATAATGGATGGAAACTGAACAAGGAGAGATTCAACC
>JANHFL010001923.1:209752-228669 GCA_032468155.1 Oxyrhabdium leporinum | reverse complement strand
CAACTGTTTTGCGAACTCTTTCTCAGGGTGGTAGCTCCAACACCTGCTTCCTGGTGGGGCCCTAAGGAGTCTGGGTGGGGAGGCAGGGAGTGGCTGGGAGGGGAGGGGTGAGTAGAGGCAGACAAGGTGCCCCTCGATGTGAGTGACATAGAGTGGCCACGCCCACCCAGTGACATAACCACCTGGCCATGCCCAACCAGCCAGTCCTTAGGCAGATCATATTAGTGGTCCATGGGATTTAAAATTATGAATTTAGTGGTCCCTGAGGTCCAAAAGGTTGGTGATCCCTGGTTGAAATCATAAATTGGGGGTCTGTTGTAGCCACATAATGTTTTGATACTCTTGAAAAGCCTTGGTTTTCATTCTATTCTCTACCTTTCTTGGTTTCTAAGAGTCTTGATTATGAGAATGCAAACTTCTGTGTCCTGAATGCAGAGTCAAATTTTCATGATGTGCTTATGTTCTGTTATGCCAGGAGTGTCAAACTGGTGACCCATGGGCTGGATGCTTCATGCGCAGGCCATACCCACCCCAGCTCCTCAAAGGGCAAAAACGTTGCAAAACATCACATGATGGCAATGTGACATGGCGAGTTTGATACCTGTGTGTTATGCTATTATTTTTAATAATAATACTCAGCAGCAATAGGATTAATGACAGGGATAGTCAAGTAATAATATTTAGCTAGAGAGGAGAAAAGATATGTGAGCTCCAGAGGCAATAGTGAAACCAAAATAAAGGTTCAGTTGCTCACAAAATTTAAATTGAAAATGTTGACATGAATAGAAATGACAAAGAGTTTTCTCAAATGATTGGTTGGACTTTTGTAATGTCACAGAATAAGGGGCATAGTGACTTAGCGGTTAAAATGCTGGGCTTGTCAATCCAAAGGTTGGCAGTTTGAGACCCAAGCACTAGCTGACAGGGTGAGCTCCTGTTCTTGCCCCAGCTCCTGCCAACCTAGAAGCTTGAAACATGCAAATGTAACTAGATAAATAGGTACCATTTTGGTGGGAAGTTAACAGTGTTCCATGTGACTTGGCATATAGCCATGCCAGCCATGCCATGATCATGGAAATGTCTTTAGACAACACTGGCTCCCTCATTTAAGAAACAGAGACGAGCACTACTCCCTAGAATCAGCCATGACTGGACAGGGGAAAGCTTTACCTTTGCCTTTAATGTCAATAGAGATTCAAAGCAGGAAAGCAAATTCGCCATGTTCCAAGCTGAGGGGACTACAATGGAAAGATTGCATCTTGTAAGAAGTGCCTCCATCTGTTTAAAACACTGCAGAAATCAGTATCTGATTTTGGCCTAAAATAAGGGTTGGAAGGATAAAAGCTGAACACAAGGAACCATCCATGGTGGTTCAGCTGTCTTCATAATTACGCAAAAATCAGATATGGATATATGTCATCAAATTAGGTTTCTAAAGTAGCTCAAAGCTTCTTAGGAATCTTAGAGAGTCAGGATTTCTCCTGGATCACACCCACACCACACAATGTTACGTGATCGATGCTTCATCAGTGTAATTTTCTTCCATCCCTTCTTATCCATGGAAGTCAATAGCTCATTAATTGAGAGTGCATAAGGAAACCTGTTAAACAAAAGAATTTTCTCACTATATTTAACTGATTACTTTTGCTGCCTTGAATGAAAAACATTGATTTCTCTGAATGTGGTTCTCCTTTAAACGGCCCCTAAGGAATCATGATAACATGTTTTTGCCTCCCAAAGAAAATGTTTGAGGTGATCCCAGACCTCTCAATTCATGCACACGTTCAGAACATAAGTGAATAACATGGCGTGTTTGGTTGAAGTGCCCCTTTAAAGCGACCGTGGTAGGGTTTCTCAACCTTGGCAGTTTGACAATGTGTGGATTTCAACTCCCAGAATTCCCCAACCAGCATGGGGAATTCTGGCAGTTGGAATCCACAAATCTTCAAATTTTCCTGGGGCTTATATTTGCCAAGCTGAGAGAAATGGCAGTTTGGCCTGGAGATCCCTTTTTTTTTAAAGAGAGTGGGAATTGATTAAGCTTCACCAAATGATTGGCAGCCTTTTCAGGCATGGAGCGTCACCAGGTCATTGTCTCCATTCAAAATGGGAAAAAAAAGAGTGGCAGAAATCTGCCGAAATCTTGTCAAGGTTCAGTAATCTTTCTGCGAGCTTTTGCTTTTTCGTAGAAAAGCACCGTGAAAGATTTAGGCACGTTCACTTGAAATTCCAGAGAATATCACACAAGAATACCAAAATCTTGGGAGATTTGGAATTTTTTTTGTTTCATTTTTAAAGGAAATCACTAAATACTGAGGTTCTGTGGACTCCATTAAGGGGTTCTTTGGGCATTGTGAAGGCTGAGTTTTTAGTTCCTTGCTTAGCCACTTTTGTATCTCTTTCATTCTTCTCCCTTCCAGGTAATATTATTGCTCCTCGAGTGTCTCCGTTTGTGTGTGTGTGTGTGTGTGTCTGTCACACACACACACTCAAGAGACTCACAAAAGCTCCTGCAGCTTCCTTTTGGCCTTAATTGATATTCTGCATCGTCTTGGCAAATTATAACAAGGCCATCGGGGAACGCTCCTTGTTTTCAGTTGCTGATATGCCTGTATCAGGAAAATATCTACACACTTTGAAAGAAATCTGTCCTGGGACAGCAAACCGATGGGGCTGTTTTCTCTGACATTGTGTAGTGCAAATCTGCTTTCGAGGTAGGGATTTTTTGAAATGCAAATGTGCATATCATCAAAACCCTAGAACATTTTTTCTCCTTGTCTGTCAGATGGAATCCTTGGTGATTTGTAAATGTATCATGAAAAAAAGGAATTCCAGAAAAATGTAATCTGTTGAGAACCCATTTTAAGTTTGGTATTTGGCTTTTTTTTTAAGGGTAAAAGACATAACCAAAAAACTACAGTAATTCTAATGCTTTCCTTGACATTTCTTGGGTGTTTTGCAATCCTGGTAGGCAACTTGAAAGTGGTCTGAAGGCGAGATTTATGTTTTTACAGCTAGGCAAGGAGGAAAAATTTGTTTAATATGAATTGACTTCCAAAACATGTATAAAAGCTGGAATACTATTTGTGATCCTAATTATTCCTGGAAAATAATTATTGAATGTCTCCCATGTAACTTTCCTTTGTTTATCAAACCTCCTTTTGGCATTCTCTTCTCCAAACTGAAAAGTCCCAATTTCTTCAGCCTGTCCATTTTTTAAACAAATAATTTGGTTAAAGGGCATTAAGATAAATGCTGTTTAAGCATAAGCAATAAAAGCTAATGCAAACTAAATTAAAACAGAATTAAAAAAAAAGAGAAATAAGAGAAAAAGCGAAGAGTGCAATAAGGAAAGAAAAGAGAAAGAAAGTAGGAAAAAGGGCAAGATGTAACAAAATGATATAAAGGTATAGAGTTGCATGGCAATGAGATGGAGCCGGATACATTTACATTTTATTTAAATTTATAAAATTTAATAGTAATAAAAAATAAAGAAGTAGTTTCCTGTATTCTTCACAGCACTTACTGTATTTTAACATCTCTCTCTAAAATTACATCATGACTTTCTTCTGTCTACAATCTAACCGTTCTAACCATCAAAATCAGAAATCACAAGATCATTTTTTATGCAAAAAGTCCAAAAGTGGTTTCCAGTCATCAGTACATTTTATCAGCCTATCTCCATGGACCATATCCTCTAGCCCCTGCTATCATCTTTATCTCTTTCCTCCAAACCCTCTCTAACTTTTTGAAATTGTTCTGGAAACAAGGATCTCAAGGTATGGCTCTACCAGTTCAAGAGTAGAAGAGAATAAAAACTTGAGCCGTCTTTGGCAGAAGATCATGAAATTGCTTTTGATCTCCTGGGGCTCTCTCATCCTATACTTTTTAATGACTATTTTAGATTAGATTAACAGAGTTGGAAGGGACCTTGTAGCTCATCTAGTCCAACCCCCCGCCCAAGCAGGAAGCCCTACACCTTTTCTGACAAATGGCAGTCCAATCTCTTCTTGAAAGTCTGAAGTGATGAAGTTCCCACAACATCCATTAATGTAATTTAGGATTGCATTGGCTTTTTTGGCTGCCACTGCACACTGTTGGCTCATATTTAGCTGGTTGTCCATTAAGACTCCAAGATCCCTCTCACGGTTACTGCTATTGAGCCTGGTTTCACCCAGTTTATATGTGTACTTTTGGTGTTTCTTGCCTAAGTATAGGACTTTACTTTTCTCTACATTGAATTTCATTGTGTTAGATAGGGCCTAGTGTTCAAGTCTGTCAAGATCCATCTGGATCTTGAGCCTATTTTCTAGGGTTCTGGTGTTAGCTATTCCTGCCAGCTTAGTATCATCTGCAAATTTGGTACGTTCCCCTTCTAATCCCTCATCTAAGTAGTTTATGAAGATATTGAAGAGTACTGGGCCTAAGATGGAACCTTGTGGCACCCCACTGCTTACTTCCCTCCATGTAGACTTAGACCCATTAAGGACTACTTGTTGAGTACAGTTTGTCAGCCAGTTGCGAATCCATCTGGAGGTGATTCTGTCTATCCCAGTTTTTTCTAGCTTCCCAAGAAGTAGGTTGTGGTCTACTTTATCGAATGCCTTGCTGAAGTCTAAGTACATTATGTCCACAGTATTTCGCTGGTCTACTAATTTAGTCACTAGGTTGAGGAATGAAATAAGATTGGTTTGGCATGATCTGTTTTTAACAAACCCGTGCTGACTTTAGTTGTTTCTAGATGTATATATGTTAGACAAGGCTTTTTAAAAGAGAACTTGCTGGTTTGGAATAAAAAAACATCTGCCAAAGACAGTTAACAAACCAGTATTTGCAGTTCATCCACAGATCTTTTTTCATAAAATCTATTGAATATAAAATCAATGTGTGACGCTAGAAGGCTGAAGTTATATCACAGAAATTCAGATAGGCTGTTTGAAGTGGAGAGATCAAGTGCTACACTTGCCCCCCGTTCTCTTCCGGCCCAGTATTGCTACCAATGAAACCACCACCTGAGTTGTGGAAAGTTGTAAAGAACATGACTATCTACAAAAGAAATTATTTGAGATCATTGCAGAACATGTCTGTAAGAAGCAACTCCAAGGCTGGGTAGTGGTAGCGGAATGTTCTTGCCCCTGGATATTTGCAGCGTAGCCCACTGCTAGGTTCTTAGTTTAACATGAAAATAATTTTTAAATCTGTCTCTCTAAGAATTGTAATTAGCCTCATCTTAATTCATGTTAGCCTGTCATCTCTACTTTGCAAAGCAGAAAATGAGAACAATGTAAGATCATGAGTCTCATTGGGGATCATTAGGATTCCCTATTGTTGCTTAATCACATGTCATCCAACTGATATGTGTAGCCAATAGATACAGTAATTGTGTTCTCTGCTTTAAATTTCACCATATCTCCTGTGTTTAATAAAAGAGTTGAGTCTTATACTACAATTATAGGCAATCTAAAGAAACAACCTTGCTGCTAAAATGGATAAATGGAAGATGGAAATTCAGCTTCAAGATCAAATTTGTCACTAGGGATATGTGACTATAGTTTGCTGGTAAGTGAATATAGTATTCACCCAGAAGGCACCAGTTTCAATCCATGGCATCTGCAGGTAAAAGCCCTGGAGAACTGTTGCCAATCAACTCTAAAGCAACGTGATCAGATGGACCAAAGGACTGATTCAATATAAAGTAGCTTCCTATGTCCCTAAGATACATGGCACAAATTAAGAGTATAAAGAAAGATTGAATCCTAAAGGTAAATTAGGTTTTGAGCAACAGCGATAAATCCAGGAAAACATAGGCAAATGATTTCTAAATTTAAAACTTCTGACCAAATATTCTTCCAACCAACTTGAATTATTCAAAAATACCATCCTGCAACTTTTTCCAAGGAAGTCTGCATCAATGCCCCACTCATAAGTACAAACAAAGAAAGAAAGTTAAATTATAAAATACACTTTATTTTTGGTATGCAGCTGACAGCAACTATGTTCGGGTTTGGAGGGAATTTTAAGTTGGTTTTGGACATTCTTTTTCGTAAAACCGAATCCTCTGAAGCTTCCTTGTTCAATACAAACCCCTCTTGGTAATAAACAAATCCTGTCCTAAATCATTGCACAGTTCTATGTCTCAGCTCACTGATCCCTTTCTCTCTTTCCACATGGTATTCCAGTTCTAGAAGAATGATGAAGGGCTCTCAAGCACTACTCTACTAATTGCTGGAACTCTGTCTACTTTGTTAAAAAAAAAAAGAGAGAGTACTTTTTAGAGATATTCCAGTGCCTGGCCAATGAACTGCTTTCTCTTCTTCTTTCTCACTGCCAGTCCCATGAATTAGGCTAATGTTTTGTTTAACTCAGTCAATTTCACAAATTTGTCAGAGACTTTATATTTAATGGATTAGGTGAATGATAATTCCAAGGACTGGGCAGAAAATGCATTTTGTTGGATTTGCTTAATTAGTGAATGATATTGTTTACTGTGTGACTGGAAATCTTTTCAAAATTAACCATGGCAGATATTCTGGGCATCATTCCAATAGCACATGGAAATCCTGTGATTCCTCAAATGCCATAGAATCTTTGCCGCCCTCCAACAAAAGAACAAATGCTACCTCTTCTCCACAAACCCTCGGTTTTCATTTGCTCTAACGTAAAAATGTGCTCACTCCCATTTACTATGCTAACTCACTTCTTGCCTAATTATGCCAATGTTCCCCAATAAACTAGTGAGACAGTAGATGTGTCAGACCGAAGACTTACTTTTCCCCACAGTGACCTGCCAGATCAAATGGGAGCTATGCAGGGGTGGGCTGCTGGGGGTTCACAGGGGTTCGGGTGGACCCTTAGTGAAGATTCTTCAGCATTCACTGAACCCCCAAATCCCACTACTGGCTGGCCCCAATAGTGTTACTATTGTCTGACAATATAGAGAGCATTATGACTTGTTCTTCAGTGAATAAATTAAAACCTTCCATAAAATCATAATTATCATCAAGTAAAAATTTAAAAATAAAGCTGCCTTAAGTTGAACATGATTGTTGAAGACTTAACGGACATACCTATGCAATTTCCTTGTGATCAAGGAAATCCAAATCAAGCTAAGAATTTCTGGAAGTTTAGCATTCACAAATCAGCCACATCAAAATAAATCATATTTGCACACCATTTAAAAGAGACAATAAAAGGCTAAAAAGGAAACAAAAATCCCATGAAAACACATGTTTTCAGAAGGCAACACCTAGATAAGCAAGGATTAATGTCTGACGAACAATCAAACAGAAAACAATACCCTAATCAAGGAACTACAAAGCAGAAAACCATACCCCCACTAAAACTGTCAGGGCAAGCTACTTCATAGAAACAGGGAGCAAACCCCACTTTTACTCAAATTGATGAAGTTACCTAGTTAGGTAATAAAATGGCTGTAAGCAAACAACCAAACTCAGAGAGCACCAACGACTCCACAGTTCAGCCCTGAGTTACCTATATTCTCTTCTATTGAGGTATTGGAAGAATTAAATATTGCAGTCTAATCTACAGTTCTGGAATACCCTGATTGTCTTCCATCCAAATACTAACCAGGCTCAGCCTGATTATTTCTGAATCTACAGAAGGTTGGCTAGCTATCATATTGTAAGGAATAAGCAGGTGACAGCACATATTTTTGGAAGATATGACACTTTACAAAGTCTTACAATCTAAATAGTCAATTGTTTTAGATTATTTAATACTGCCTAAGAGAAGGGGGAGAAAATCCAGATACAAGTAAAATGGAAACTTCTATTGGGCATTTATCAGATATAGATAGCCAGATGTTATTCTACAAAGTTCAATCTGGGAATTATCACTGCACTTTAGATAACTATACATAGTGCACAAATTTAAGAGTTATCCAGGTGCTGGTGCTCAGTGGTTACAGCAAAGAATATCCATATATATAGAATCTATCAAAATTGGCACCGCTACCTTAAGTGTTAGTTTGGATACATGCCACTGAAGAAACACAGGGAAGGCAGCTGTAAGCACAGAACAATCCACTAGATGTTGTAGATCTATAATTTGCAAAGCTCTAGCCAGCTCAGATGGTTGTGAGGGGTGAAGGATGTGGGGCGTTTTTGATCAGCAACAACTAAGCCAAACATTATCCTTTCTTGAATTAAGGACTGGTTAAAAAAAATACTGCCTTGAGAACTGAGGGCAGAGGTTCTTCTTTTATGAGATACCATGTTATTCCATCTAGCTCAGGGCTGTCAAACTCCCGCGGTCCAGATGCATCATGTGCTGGCCACGCCCACACCCACGCCCGCTTTAGCGAAGGGAAAAAAGTCCCGATACACAAAGCGACGCCACCATGACATGAGTTTGACACCCCTGAGCTAGCTTATCCTTAATATACATTGCACCAAAAAAACTTACATCCCATTTTCTTCTCACTGTTTCTCTGAACATATGGCCTTAATACTGAAATAGAATAGCAATTGTTACAAATATTTTCAGAATTGAATTTGTTAATGATTTACTAGGGGGTGAATCATGAATAGGAATGGTTTCTTTCATGATCCATTTAATTGCTGCTTAACAATGTGCTCAGTGCACCAACAATGTTATATAGAGTCCTTTTGGTAATTTTCACTTTTAATGCTCCTTAACCACCATCATCATCTTAAAGGGGATTATAAACGATATGGGAAGATGAAGTCAAAAAAATTCACATTCAACCTTTTTATATGCCTTTCTTAACCTAATGTTCCTCAGATGCTTCAATCTCCCATTCCAAAATACACATAAAGTATGGTTACAAGTGATGATGCAAGTTGTAGTTGAACAGATCTGGAAGGCACAGCTTAATAATGTTATTATCACTTCAAGCTTCTATTCCACTTCATTTTCTACATACAGTATGCATGAAATCATGGTCAAAGGAGAACACTAGGAACAACTAAGGAAATAAATACAAACACAGTTAATAAGAATTATCCTCCTGGCAATGATCATTCGCCAAAATAGCTTCCACTATGCTGTCATTGATGAGATGATAAAGAAATATTGTATGAGGAGAGAGAAAAAAACCCTCCATTTAATCCATAAAAAATAAGGTCAAATATTTTGATGAATGTTCATTGAGCTATTTCATAGACAGTCTCCCCCCCCCCCCAATTATTCAGTTCTAGACTGCCACCTTGAGGTCGTAATAAAGCATCCTCATGACCTGACATATTCCCCCATCAGTTTTCTGGATGTCACATTTCTCATATCCAATTTGTGCTTGGTTTTTGTTGTTGCTGATTGGGTTTTTTTTGTTTTGCATAGAGAATATGCAACCTTTTTATCTAGAATGCAGTAGGGAATTGCTGACAAATAATGGCATCTAACATCACTGGGAAAAAAAAGCAAGTATATGAACCTGATCCTGTGGAGCGACATTAAAAGATACTGTAATATTATTTCTAGAGAAGGTAAGTAGACAACACTGGCATATAAATCTTGTCTTATTGCTGTGATACTATCTATAGGTGTGTGTGTGTGTGTGTGTGTGTGTGTGTACATATACATACCTCTGGTTCACAATAGGATTAAATCTCAGGCTATGGAAAATACATCTTAATTGTGATACAAAACCATTGGTGTGAGTGGCATGTTTCCAACTGTATTGCTACTTCAGAGAAGCATGCAGAAACTTGTGCTCATTGTTCCTAAGCTACAGTTAATGCTGTATGTGACAACATAAGGGAAATAAAAATCAATAAAAGAAAACTATAGCTACAGACTATCCTTTTCTTCCCTTTTCAATGGGAAAACTGCTGTAGGATACTGCTATTAGAAAAGAGCTCAGCCATCTAAGGTTCTCTCGGGGTATTCGTGGGTAACCACATTTAGATTCCTGCTTAGGTTTCTATAAAGGGTAAAAGTCATAAAACTGTCTATCTGATCCCAATTCCTATTCATATTCAAAGTTTCCCTAGAGGTTCTGCTGTTTGTTCTGCAGGCACTGCCGTTATTGTGCCAATAAAGATAAAGAACACAAATAGCAAAGGAACTGGTTTAGATTAAAAGCTAAATAAAACTCTTCAACCAGAAATAAAACTGAAGCTTGTTTATTTTCTAATAGTTTCATTTCACTTAATGGGATTAAGTATTCCCATGTTTTGGGCTTGAGCACGAAAAGCAGGATCATACTGAAAACTTTCTCTATAGGTACATCTATCTTAATATGTAGCCTACCAACATCAAATAAAAATCCTTCTAAAAGCTTCAGCTTTGAATGGCCTGGCAAATACTTTTAAAATTGTCAGAATAAACTAGGGTTTAATTGAATCCAAACTCTGTCCAAACTTTGTTGAGGTCAGCTCATTCCCACCTACCTAAGCATGCAAGACTTAAACTAAAGCATAAACTATGATGCTAGCAGTCTTTATATTTACCCCTTTAAAATGAGCAATTATCTGTATCCAATTGAACGAAGCCTTGAGTACAACTGCACCAAATTAGGCAATCTGATGTCCATAGGCACTGCTGCTGATGCCCACCAACCTGCCAACTCCAACTAATTTGAATTTGTAAAAGATTCTCCAAATTAAACAACAATAACCACAACAGGATTATGCACAGCATGACCTTTATTAAAAAAAAAAAACTACGCCATAAAGCTGTCCATGGTCAAACAATTTTTACTTAGAAATTTTTTAAAAGTGAATAGCTTAAAGCCTACGTTGTTTGGAAATGTCCCACAAAAGTTAAGCTGGGGTGATGTCAAAAATCCATTGCTCAGCATCTTGAATCTTATAGATCAGAGAAATTTGGAAGTTGACTTTTAAAGGATGTCATTATATTTAATCCTGAACAAAAAGCTCTTTTGTTGCATGACATTGTTCATCCTTTAGTGCTGATAACCGCAAGATAAATTAATGTTATGACCATTTAACAATGGGTCAATTATTGATATGCATGAGAGTTGCTATTGAATTATTTATTAAAAAGGTATTAAAAATGGCAAAGCTATCACTGACTCTCATTATTTTTGGAGCTTGTTTACCTGCTACTCAGGGGACTGAAAGCTGTATCTGTGATTTTATTTCATAATTAGCATTCAATTGGACCAGGATGCTAGAAAAACAACACAATTAAAAGACACCGATGAAAATTATCTTGTTGATCATGCACATTTTTTTTAAATGTGCTGAAAATATTTTATGGGTTTTCATATACAAAGCTGCTCTAGCAGTTTGTTCATACTTAAATTAATCAGTTTGAGAGGAAAAAAACGTATATATTAATTACGAGGTGAATATCCATTTCCATTAAAGAGAAAAATGCTAAATCAACACCTGGATTGATACAAAAGATAAGCTTTTATCTCATTCATTGCATCAATAATCCATTGACTCAAATGTCTCCATTGAACAAAATTGTAATGATGGTTTGTTGAAACAATAACCTAAGATTTGAGATATGGTTTCTTTCAAATTATAATCAAAACCAACAATAATATGTTGGATTCTGCATATTGAAATAAGAGGATATAGTTAACCAAAATGGAATCCAACAGGCCTGAACCTCTCCCTAAAGCTGTCATATCTATGCTAGAATAAGAAGCAGTACACAAGAACAAAACAAGGGCTTACTGTGACATTGAAAGCCAAAGGGTCTAATCATGTCCCTTTCATTTTACTGGATACTGTATTTCTCCATTATTCTAGTAAACAGCAGAAAAGGTAGTCTTTATGTTTGTATTATAGATCAAGCATACTGGGATTTATCCAACACAGAACTGTAGTCTTATTTTACAAAGTATTAAGAATCACTCTATCTGCCAGCATTCAGCAGAAATTATGGGTGTACTTGCTTTGATAAGTTGCAGCTAAAATCAATAAGTAGTTGAAGTTAATAAAAGGACAACAACATTATTTAGTAACATTCATCCATTTGCTTCTTCCTGCTGATCTAGTCATTTGTATTCTGAAGGCATCAAGTGAAACTACCCTGTTTAAAAATGGAATTAGCAATTATCGAGCCAAGAAGACAATACAAGGATGCAATTACTGGAATGGATAGCAAAATATTCCTTTGGCCCTTAGGTCCGCAAATAAAATATATCAGCATCATGATATTCATACACAAATCATTTTAAAATTTCCATTAACAGAGTTAGAAATATTTCCTCCAGTAAGAATCTCTTATCTGCATCAAGGATTGTATTGTACTGTACACTGAAACGCTTTTATCAATTTGGGGGACTAATTTTTTCATGACTAAAAATGTTTGGAACAAGAAATTCAAAATGGTAAGTTATTGTGTTATGAAATCCTTGTATTCCCCATTTACTCTTGTAATCATTTTCTTCAATACTGTGACTGCCCCATGGCACACATGTTCGATAGAATATTAAACCAGGGTAACCAGTAAAAAATGCAAAGGAAAAAATTAAGTCTAGAAGCACACAAATAATGCTATAATCTGTACAGGTCAATAGATATAAACTGATATTCGAGCCTCAAACAATAGCCTTGAAAGTTGTTTATTATATTACTTGTTTTCTTGTTTAGTAGTTTGGGGAACTGCATGTTTATATTTTGATTAGCTAAAAATATGGGTAGGAATGGAGCATAGGCAATAATAAAAGAGAATACAATTACCATTTTCCTTCTCCCCCTCCGCACAATTAGTTAAAACTTTTCATGGTACTTTAAAGTTTGTTAATTCTTTCAAATGTTCGATATTTCTGCATAAATATGACCTAAATATGATCTCCTCTTCACACGTCCTAAAATTAGATAAAGAGAATTGCCATGGATGTTATACAATTTACTAATGATATGTTTATTATTTAAAATTGTTTATTGGGGATATTTTAATATTATGTGGCTATCATGGACTTTTTATTTGTGGATTTTTGCTACAAGCCACTGTGACACTATGTCGATTCATGGCTTTACAAATCCAACAAATGCATAATTTCACAAGCATTATCTTTTACATTTGGAGTATTTAAAATAATTTGTTTCTGACCTAAATATATCTGTAAATTCCCTATATTTGTATTTTTTTCTTTACCTCATATATAGATGCACAAAAAGAGGATGTGTAAATAACTTGGACATGTTCTATTTTTAACATAGTATGCAAAATGGACCTTAGAAATGAATCTGAAAAAAGTTATCATATTTATGATAGATGCTGCTAACTGTAATACAATTGTAAGGAGAAACAGAGACTAATCTGCATAAGCATTTCGACCCATAATTGTGACATCTAATTTACCCATAAGGTTATGACAGTATTTCTTTCAATATTCTATTTCTCTTTATGCTCATTTTCAAGTAATTGTACTGTAACAAGCATATTTGAGTGTCACAGGAGCAAAAGTTAAATAAATAAAAGGGCAAATAAATGTCTCCATCCAGTGCAATTTAGGGGGGAAGACTTCAGTTTTAAAAAGATGCTATGGTGCAACATGCCTAATTCTCTTCTGGGAAAAGGTTGCTCTTAATTGTTTTTATTACTGATTTTGTTGCTATTGTTATTATTAAAGCTATTTTCAATATGAAGAAAAATGATAAAAAAAATTCCACAATTAAAAATGAAAAGTGATTTTAGTTTAAAAGCTTGCTTTTTCAAACATTTGTCTGTTCACAAGCAATTCGTGAGCTTACAAAAGCAGAGCAGCACTACGAGCCCATAATTATGGTATTATCCAAGTGGTAAATAACTTGACTTTGCAATATGCCTTCATCTTTCAAGAAGCATTGAGCCCATTTGGAGTTCACTTTTTCTTTCAGAACATATTGTTTTTGAACACTGATTTAGCTTGTTAGTGAGTAGCTGACCCTTCTAAGGGCACCTAAACCCTAGGCAGGTACGTGCCTAGTTTCCATGTTGTGGGTGACTGCTTTTCCAAAACCTTCTTCTGAAGTTCTTCCAAGTCTCTGGAATAGGTTTGAGGAAAAAGAACTATGGGAGAAAGAAAATTGTTTTCTTCTGCTTCTACCAGCATATTCTATCAGCTAGAGAGAAGCACTGAATTATCCATCATTAGCTCATAGTTCATTAGTTCATAGAGTTTTATAAAGCTGCAAATAAAGAAAAATGAACATGAAACATTTGGTTTCTCGTTTTGTCTTTGGCTAGAGAAAACACCACAGGCATACAATGTACCATATCCACATACCGATTTCTAAAGAATTAATGGATAAAAGATTCAAATGGGATCAAATATTAAGAGACTGAAGCATAAAGGGCATTACAGATTAAAACCAACATGTTGCTTTGCATCAGGTTTTAAGAATATCACTTCAACGAAAAGCAAGATGCTTTCTGTTTACTTGGCTCTATTTTTAAGATTAATTGAATGAGAATAAGTTAAAATTAGAGAAATTTCATCAGCTATATAACTTTCATTTCTGATCCCAATTTATTTCCTGGGTTGTTAAATCAGAAGCTTTTTCAGTCTTTTACAATAACTCTCCCGAGCTCCGTTTTCACTGGCAGAGGGTTGCAGGAGGACATGTCAGCCGAAAACAGAGCTTGGGAGCCCATTTTTGCTGGCAGAGCACTAGTGCTGCCACAGGCGCTCCCGACAGGAGTAATGTCAAGCTGGCCATGCCCACCTTGGCCATGCCCCCCGGATCCACTGAGGTCAAACAGATCCCTGACGCGGCCCTCAATGAAATTGAGTTTGACACCACTGTTGTAAATCTATTTTTAATTCTCTTTTATCAATAAATGCATAAGGCAAAACTGAGTGATCTATACCGCTCCAATCATAAACTATAGAGAATCATGGAGATGATGTTGTTAAAACTATTCAAAAACAGCTACAAAAATATGTTATCATGGAGGATGGCCAAAACACAAATTGCTATGGCCATCACTATTACATTTTTGAAATTATATTTCTCTATACAAATATGTAGCTTAAAAACTTCAGAACTGAGTTTTTAAAAAAAATCTATTCGGGAAAACAGATTAACCAGCACTCTGAAAATATATATCCTGTTATTACTATTTTTCACTGGGAATAGGCCCCAAATATAGCTATTGTGTAAAATGACTTCTTTAAGAGGTTTGTAGAACTAAGAATCTTATGCATGTATCTTCCATTTCCATAAATTTGATCAGCAACAATTACTTTATAAACACCAGATTTAAATCTTGGCTTTTAAAAATGACTATGTAATGCAAAATGAGGACTATAGTACCACTACATCCATCACCTTGAATTCAAGCTGAGAAATAGATATATGTGGTCATTTAGTTAATGGGATAAAGCAATGAGAGTTGTTTAACAACTAAAATACAACATAATAAATATTCTAAATTAGAGGAGCTTTTCGTGTTTGTTTGCTGCTCCAATTTAAATTAGCAATTGCATATTTAAAAGGCTTAATAAATGCAAGTTTAGCTTAAGGCTACAGTGTAAAGCAAACAATTTTTCACAAAGGGAGAGATAGTGTAAGACAAATACTTGTTCATAAAGGGAGAGACATTGTGGCACCTAGCATATGGTAGCAGGGACAGAGCACACAAATTGGAGGGAAATATGCCAAATGATTCAGATTATTTATAAGCCGTAGGAAAATATGGGATTTATTTTAGCTACATGAAATAGTCAGATTTTTACCCATTAATTCTACAGTGCACAGCAATCAAACTGCAAATATGCAATGCACTGTAATCCAATATAGCTGTTTTAAATATTGACATTGTGAAACACAATACATTGCCCTCCCAGAACACTTGTTAACACTTCTTGCCTCAGTTGGTCTGATGAGCCTTAACTATCTTTCTAAATGGGATAACAATCACAGTAAGATATCTGTGGCATTTTCTTTCTTTAAATGCCTTTTCTATTAAACCAGCTTTGAATATTGCCTGAATGTATTTTTTTGTCTCCCCTACCCCCACTATACACAGTGCAGGACAGAAAATGCAACTGATGAATCAGAAATCCTTTTTCATTTCTGTAATTATCACTTTTTCAGTTAATATGGCATTGCAGATACTCACTGGGAGAAGAAAAGCTCTATGAAGTCAAGGAGTAATATGGTCTCTGCCATAAAATTAATATTTTTAGACTAAAAAATAAAGATGTTGCTTACTGAATGGGATCCTTTCCTCTAATCTAAGCTTGTTAAACAGGTGTTCTAATATAAGTGTTGTGTGGGTAGAAGCAAGGTCTTTAGTTTGGTTAATTCAGGGGAAAATACCTGTATGTTCTATTCATAAATTCCAAAATGCATAAACCTGAAATAAACAAGTGTATTCTGATCAGGCAGAATGAAATGTGGAGACACAAAATGGTCCAGAATTGAAAACGGCACGTGACAAAGTTGCAACTTGTCACCTATACTATTCAACATATACAGGAGTGAGCTGCTGGACTCTGAAAAAGGCAGATAGGAAAAGGGTGGATGCCTTTGAACTGTGGTGCTGGAGGCGACTATTACACATCTCATGGACTGCAAAAATAACAAAGAAAATCCTAGATTGAACCTCGCCAAAAATATCACTTGAAGCCAAGATTGCTGAACAAAGGCTGTCATATTTTGGTCATGTCATGAGAGCTGACTCACTCAAAAAGTCAATCATGCTGGGAGTGATCAATGGAAAAAGAAGGGGCTGCCCTAGCATCTTTTATAGTGCTGGCTAGACACTATAAAAGATGACACTGAGATGACCATGGCAGATCTGAAAGAGGCAGTGTTGATACAGAGGGGCATGGAGAGTGCTGATCCATAGAGTGGCTCAGGGGCAGACACGACTGAACGGTTCATGGCTGCTTCACTTAATCATAGAACTGCCAGCTGCAATTGTGGTCACTCAATGAGGACTACCTGTGCTAAATCCAGTAAAATCAAATTGCTTGCAGTAAATACTAATGATGAAGTTAATGTTTAAATATTTTGGACACAGAATGAGAAAGCAAGAATTACTTATTATGTAGAGAATACCTGATATTTGGAAACATCAAAGGGAATTGAAAAACAAGCTGATAGGAGGCAAAATAATTAGATACAGACACCGATAACACAAACAGAAGCTTACAAGGACTCAAAGAAGCTATTACTTCCATACAATCCTGGTAAAATGATAATTGGAAATGACTAAATTACTGAATGTTTCCTATGTGCTCTGCTAACTGAGATAATGCAGGGTTGAAAAACTCTAGGATTCTGAGGGGACTCCAACATTTAATCGGGCAGAATCAACTAAAGATTAAATTGCCTCCATCACAAATCATGGAACTGTCTCAACTTGGCAATGTACAATTCATAGCCCAAGCAACCTTTCAAGACAGGATGGATATGGCCTTTATATTGGG
This sequence comes from Oxyrhabdium leporinum, assembly GCA_032468155.1. NCBI lineage: Eukaryota > Metazoa > Chordata > Lepidosauria > Squamata > Cyclocoridae > Oxyrhabdium > Oxyrhabdium leporinum. Next base: position 211,343 of record JANHFL010001923.1, on the reverse strand, counting down.
AGAATGAAAATTACCCCACTGTTACGGTCTAGTCACATCTGATGAAATATGACCTCACATTATTTATCCCAGAGATACCAATAGCAACAGCACTTAGACTTATATACTGCTTCACAGTGCTTTTACAGCCCTCTCTAAGCAGTTACAGAGTCAGCATATTGCACCCAACAATCTGGGTCCTCATTTTACCCACCTTGGAAGGATGGAAAGCTGAGTCAACTTTTGTGCCTGGTGAGATTTGATCTGCCAAATTGCAGGCAGCCGGCAATCAGCAGAAGTAGCCTGCAGTACCACTGCACCACTGCGGTTCTACCTGGAATCTGGAATCTGAAGGAGGTGGTTTGTTTTTTGAATGTTCTAGGAAAATTCTTAGGAGCCACCATCAGTGAGGCCTTTGATGGAATGATGAAGCACAGCAGGCTTTCCAAATATTTCCTCTCAAGTATTTTAGGTAGTGATGAGGAGGTCAGGTTCTGGAATGCTTTGGAGAATGACAGAGGCATTCTCTGATATAAGATTTATTTTAAGGCTAATTGTATGCAAGTTAGAATTTGTGATATGCATCTTGAACACATGGTGTTGAACACACATTTCATTGTATTTTGCAAGTACTGTACAGATACGTAAAATTCAGCTATATTACAAATGCGTTATTTTTTTTACTAGTTTGTGACATCTCATCACTAAAATGAACTCATAGTTTGAAAATAACACACAAATCTCTTAGCATATTCAGTAGTGATTTAAAAATCCTCTTCACGAACCCTGCTTTGCATCCAGCTTCAGAAGACCATTCTCCAAAAGCAAGAACTGAGCACTGTACCTCCTCTCATCCATGAGTGCAATTCTGCTGTCAAGCCAGGGTTTTCAGAAATGGCAGCACATGAAGTAATTAGGAAGGTGAGTTCTGATTTTACCTCACTTTGCATATTGATGCAATAAGCCAATGAAATTAAGCAGTATGTGTTTAGCTTCTGACTCTTTTAGAAACAACGACAATCTGACCCATGTTTACTAAGTGAGTTTTTAGTGAAATGCTACTATACATCATCATGACTCCAAAACATGCAGCTGCAAGTGATTAATTGTACCCTGAAATACCTAATAACAGACACTTCTGTTTAAATTACATATGGCAACTATTAATTTATTGTCCTTAATTATTAAAGTAGGAATGCTACATTGCACTTCTATCACAAAGTCTGCTTCTACAATTTGCATATATTTTATCCCTGTCTTTCTTCTCGATTACATGACTCTACTAATGAAAAGAATGTATCATAGCTTAATTAGTTAATTCTGATTTGTAATCTGCATATCCCATTTAATTGGCATTTTTCATGGCACCAACCTTAATCATATGTTTTGCATAACTAACAACCTTTGAAAAAGAAAACATTTAGGAGAAAGAACTGGATAGTTGGTTTTTAACGAAAGCCTCTCTATCATATCCTTCGTCTGGTGACAGACATACTAGAACCATATAGCCCATATAGCATAATTTCTTCAACTTGAAAATTAAAGCCTAGGTGGCGCAGTGGTTAGAGTGTTGAACTGCAGGCCACTTCTGCTGATTCAATCTAGCGGTTCA
>JANHFL010001923.1:197080-209108 GCA_032468155.1 Oxyrhabdium leporinum | reverse complement strand
CTTATAAGCTGTAAACCGCCCCGAGTCTTCGGAATGGGGCGGTATATAAATGTAAAAATAAAAAAATAAATAAAAAATGGATGTTTGGAACAGATTAATAAAAACTTGTTCATATGAAGAAGTTTGTCAAGGAAAACAGTCATACCAGAAGGTTCTTAACTTAAGAGTAATAGATCAGTTAATTGACTTGAATAGAATCACTTTATTTGGCCGTGTGATTAGACACACAAGGAATTTGTCCATGGTGGAGAAACTCTCAGTGTACATGCAAAACAATATAATAATCATAATCATAATAATACCAGTAAAGGGGGAATAAAGAAAATAAAGATAAATAATAATATACAGCCATATCACATGGGTAAATACACATAGACATTAGCATTATGGGAATTAGTTGTCCGGTAAAGTGATGGCACAAGGGCAAAACTATCCTGTGTCTAGTTGTTTTGGCCTGCAATGGCCTATAGCACTGTCCCAAGGGGAAAAGCTGAAACAGTTTATGTCCAGAATGTGAGGAATCTGCAGATATCTTCTCAGTCCTCCTTCTGACCCACACAATATACAGGTCCTCTATGGAAGGCAGGATGGTTGCAATTCATATTAGTGAGAAAAATATAGTTAGTTCATATTAGTAAGAAAAAATCATTAAAATTCAATTAAAACACAGCTGTTGTATTTGCACAACATTTTATAGTTACCAGTTGTGTGGCTTAGTGTTTCTAGTTTCTAATTATTCAATTAAGAGTACTGTAAGGGAATGAAGACAATACTGATGAAGGAATTTTTGAACCATTATAAATGGAAAAGTAACTCAGTCCTAGGAAATTATTGAAAGAAATTCTAGATAATTCCATTTTGATTCTGGGTGAAGAGAAACTGACAGGCTTTCAAAATTTTGTATTTTTTTTCCTGTGCTAAACTTTTTAGTTCTTTCTAGTGTCCAGATGTTAAAATAATGAAATTATTTACATTTGTTACGTCTTGCAAAAATGAATCAGGATCCATTGTAAAAGTTTCAATGTTCAAAGTTAATCAGGACCTTTTATTTATAGCTTTCCATTTATAACTTTCTAACATCAAAATTTTACTTAGTTTTTTTGCTATTTATTTCAGATTCTTTAAATTCTTAAGCTTGCGATTACATTTTTTTTTAAATTCAGGATTGAAGGCAAACTCACATGGCATTTTCAAACTTCTCATTTCAAAGATCTCAAATAGCTAAGAAGTCGTTAATGAGCAATTTCCAAAAGTGGTTAGCAACTGAGGTTAGCAAACTTAACCATCCTTTAAAAGGCACCAACTTCAACTGAGAGCAAGATGGCTATTTTTGCTGTTTTCCAGCACTCTGTCATGGCCCAGGACTCATTCTCTGACTCTGAAGAAATTATTCCAGCTAAACCAGTGGAATATATCAGCCTCAGAAGATACCAAGCCAGGAATCACCTGAGGCTGATCAAACTCTGATACCATCACTACAGCTGCAGCTCTCAGATTATTATGTATAACCTCCAGGCCTTTGGACTCAGTAAGGAGTGGAAAGCAGAGACAATCAGTGAGGCTTCTTGCTGACCAAGGAGTAACTCTCTTAATTAAAGACAGCTGGCTGCAGCCTGATTTAAGAGATAGCCCTGACCCATGCTTTTCTGTTGGAAACAATCATCTGATTTCCTGCTCTGGTATATTTTTCCAGTGATTCCGTTCAGGATTCATGAAACCCTGACCTCTAGATTGGCTCATAAACTTGACCTAGCTATCGAAAGTTGGGACTGTATTTGATTTCTCTTCTGCAGGTCCCAATCAGAATAGAGCTGAAAGGGACCTTGGAGGTCTTCTAGTCCTATACCATGAGTGTCAAACTCGCTGCGTCACTTGCCCTCATATGATGTATTGTGATGTTTTTTTCCCTTTGCAGAGTTGGAATGGGTTTGGCCTATGTGTGATGCATCCAGCCTGCAGGCTGCCAGTTTGATACCTCTGCAATACAATTTGAGACAAATGGATCTCTAGTCTCTTCTTAAAAACCTTCAGTGATGAAGCACCCACAACTTCTGAAGGCAAGCTTTTCCAACTGGATTTTGATTCCAACTGAAAATGAAAGTATTCGGGGAATGTTCTTTTCCAGACAAGTCTGTTTTCATTTACATTCCTTTCCTTGTCTGCTATTATCTATTGAGTCTTCAGTAAATTGCTATTTTCACCTAGCAAATGAGTATAAGAGTATGAAACCTGGACAAGACATACTCAAACCTGCAGGAGACCATTGTGTCAGTCTTGGCATGAGGAACAACTGTTTGGAGCACATATGGGCAATCTCCTATCTTCTTATCTGGAAAGGCTCCAAAGACCTGGTCTAAGCACCAGCTCTTGTTCTTCATCACTGACTGTTTCACAAAGACATCCTAAGTCTGCTGTTCCTCTCCTGGAAGCCTCAACACACATTACTGGTGAATGGATTCAGTGTATAAAATCCCTGATTTAAAGATGCAATCTTTAACTTTTATGACTTAAAACACTGGTTGATTTTGATTTCTTGTATTCCCTGTTTTTGCAATCTCTTGCCTAATAAAGAGTTCTGGAAAACTCGATATTTACCTTCACCCCCAATCAGAAAAACAAGCAAAGAGTCAGTTTAAAAAATAGGATGTTCAGATAATTTTTCTATATCCATTAAAAATGGTACAAGTAGAATTATTGAAAGTTAATTGTAATTCTGCAGATTCAACAGATGACAAATAGAGACCAGGGAAACAGCACCATGACCACCCATCTCAAGAAACTAAGATTCAATGTGAGTTTATGTATTGGGTAAGAAAGCCAGGGCTCCAAACTCTTTAAAATATAAAATAAATCTTCTACATTGGCGACAACAACAAACTATTACATAGACCAGAATTGAGATTAAGTAAATAGGAGAAAAATAAAACTGTCAATATATCATTACCAATAACAAGTGCAAGGTCTTCTTGTGTAATTATTGTGTGCAATACAATACTCCTTATTTTCACATAACAAGTCCATTTCTATAAAATGAAGATAGCTGAACTGGATGTGCCTAGACAGCCAAAGAATGATAGGACACAATAGATTCTTCTCAATTCAAGGACAACAATATCCTTGTTAAGGAAAAGGAAGGCCCTGGGAAAGGAGGGGGTTATTTTGATGATGTGGGAGAACCAAAACTTGAGTGATAAACCCATATAATCTTATATGGAAGATATTAATCCAAGAGCCAGAGAGTTTATAGATGCAAGTTATTAGTCATTAGAAACACAGAGGGGTTGGGTGATACATGCATAAAATTCATAGAAATTTGCTAGATAAGCTGCTAGAGAGTCTTGAGGAGGAAGCACATTGAGCTGGGAAGGTTGGCATAAATCACACTGGGAAATGTAGTCAAGCAATCCTTGAAATTTAGGTATTAGATTGAATTCCAGGACTTCTAAAGTAAATTTCTCAAAAAAATGATACTTGTCTGATTCAGGCTAAAAGACAAAGTTCACAGAGCTTAGCAAATGGATTCATATCAGAAAAAGGGATTTAGTTTGTTAAGCACTGGAAATGTTTTGGGACAAGCCAAGTTTGTATAATAAAAACTTTTTGTAATGTCAGCATTAGTAATGCAATTATCCCAATTTATGATGCATCTGTACTACAGTGTATGTCACACTTGAAAAAGGATTAACAGCGCTGGAACAAGTGCAGATGAGGGCTTCCAAAATTATCAACAGACTCGTTTTTTCTACGAGAAAATGATATAGCATTTGGGATCTTTAGCTTGGGGAAAAATGAATGGGACATGTTCAAGGCATATAAAGGCATGCATTTATGGGAAAGAGAGGTTTTTCTCCTCTCAAATACTATAAAAGCAGAGCCATCCAATGAAATTAAGTGGAAAGAGATTTAGAACACACCAAAGCAAGTACTTCATAGAGAATAAAATCTGTGGACTTCATTAGGGCAAGTGTTGAGGAAATGGCCATTAACTTGATGGCTTTAAAGGGGGTTTGGATCAAATCATGAAGCTGACTCTATTGAGGGCTATTAATAGCAAGGATTGTTATTTTGGAGTTGGGCCAGCATGCCATCAAATGAAGATTATTGGAAAGACACTTAGAATACACAAAAGAGCAGTTCTTTACACAGCATATAATTAACATTTGGAATGTGTAAATACAAGACACAGTAATGATGGTCAGCATAGGATAGGTCTATAATGGGCTATTAATCTTAAAGACTGAATGCTAGCTTCTCTTAGAAACGAAATGCTGGACTGATATGTACCTTGGACTGATCCAGAAGGCTATTCTTACAGCCTAATGGACACAAGTTTCCACAGAAAATAAATGCTTGGATAGAGCCACTAGAAGCAAAAGAATGGATGTGCCCCATAATAGCTTTCTAAACATTACAGAGTAGGTTTGACATTTTATAGTTCTTTATTATTTCTTGATTATTACAGGCGGGGTGACTCAATGGCTGAATGGCACTGGAGAAGGTCTGTACTCCAGCAGTTCAAGTCCTAGTTCTGCATGACAGTGTAAGCTCCCATCACTTGCCTCAGCTTCTGCCAACATAGAAGTTTGAAAGCACGCTATATGCAAATACATAAATAGGTACCACTTCAGTCATAAAAAACAGTGCTTTGAGCATCAGCAGTATGGCTTCAAACAGTGATGGACCTGCCTGAATGCGATGCCCAAATGCGAGATGATATCGGGGGTGGGAAATGCCCCAGAAGCCCCTGCAGAGCACGGTCAAACCTTTTGAGTGTGGAACTAGTTCACCTCCTATGGTACATTCTGGATACGTGCGTGTACTGAACAAACTAGGAATCGTCGGCAGTGTATTAGCACTGTCGTTTCTTGGTTGATGTAACATCACCATACATTAGGTAAGTAGGTAGATAGGTAAGTAAGTAAACAAATAAATAAATTTCTTGATGAAATAGCTAATAAACCATGCTAAATGATAAACCAGTATTTATTTATTTCAGCACAAAAAAGGGTCCCAGAGTACCTTATTTAAGATAAAACAATATTTGGTTGAAGCAATATAAGTCAAGAATTGGTTCTTACTACAGCCCAATTTAATGCAGCTATAATAGTTTAATAAGAGTAATACAGCCAGACATTGTTGGCTGCCTTGTGACAGCTGGAACAGAGAAGGAATCCTAACACTATTGGCCCTCAGCTGAGCCAATGGAATTCTCTATCTCCCCTTCCATCTCAGGTAGACAAAATGGGTGCTGGCTGAGAGGTGGGGAATATTTTGCACGAGGAAGAGGCAATGCCTGAATGAAGCAGCTTTTTGGGCAGGAGGTTGGCTTCCTTATCTTTCTGTGCAGTCAGAGAGGAATAAAAGCCTAAAAGACTTTGATATATCATATATTTTATATGCATTTCTAGCCAAGTAAGTAAAAGAAATATGAAGGAAGCGTTGGTTGGAAAGAAAATCCTAGCACTGTGATTTTATGAATCCCATTATTGCATTATCATTTCAGTTAAGGGTACATGCAGCAAGGAAAGGGTTACCAAATATATGAAGTGTGTAAAATGTATTAAAAGAGTGAAGAAAGCAATGGTGAGCTGGTTTTCTTATTATTAATTTAATACTTTTATAATCTGCCTGATTTACTGAGGTAAGGCATGATTTAGCATGCTGTGATCCAGAGTATGAAATCATTCAGCTTGAGGTTTTTGCTGTTCTGACAAAACACATCCTAGATGTATCAGACAGGATGATGATGAACTGAACTTTATGTGCCCATCTAGAAAAAACCCAGAAAGGCACAAAGGACAAAGGCATCACTGTTGTTTCAAAACAATCTAGCAAAAATGCAGGATGAAATCACTCACTTTCAAATAAAATTGGGCTGTGTGTGTGTCTAAAGGCATCATTAGGACTATATTATAAACAGGATAAAAAAAAATAAAAAACCTATGTATGTATGTAATGTGACTAAGGGAAATTTAACTTGACAACAATAAGCTAAGCTTTTTCATGCCTGATTACAAAAGACCTTCAGACTGTCAAAATTCTTAAATTTTACTGAGCCAAAAAACCTGTTTGAGTCCATTAGAATGCTGATATCAAATGAGATTATGCTGCACTAGCATATGGTGAATGAAGGTTAATATAAATGAAGAATGAGAATCATGTTTCATGTAGTTTTATGTCTAAGAGCAAAAATGGATGAGTAATGATCTAATATAGCTGTTATAGGGCTGCATGATTTCATTTTGCAGTTCATAAACCAAATATTCACACTATACTCCTGCCTATGCTTCCCATATCACATTAATAAATAATGTTAACCAATTATATGCTGAAGATGCATAACACAAACTTCAAAATGGCACCATAGGGTTACAATTGCCTTGTTGAACAGATAGATATCTTAGGTTGGAGTTCAATGCTGGGAATGTGATCTATTGTTTCTTCTCAATAGCTTTTGTTCTTTTCAATGATAAACTTCCACATTGATTGGCAAATAGGAGGCATTGCTTTGTAGTGATTTCAATTTTCTTTGTCATATACATTTCAAATGGGAGTTTACAGAGTGGGCTCTTTGAAATGGGAATTATTTTTTAGGATTTCTCTTTCCAGTGCTTTTCAGTATCTCCATGAAACAGCTGGAGAAGATTTTTAGGAGAAATATACCTATTGGATATGTTTGCCCTGGGTGGCGTTGCCCTCTAAACTGAGGTAACAACCAGAAGTTGTCTTACTAGCTTTGCCTGGATAATGGTGACAAACAAATGTACACAGACTGAGCCCCAAACCCCTTTTACACCCTCCCATAACTCCTGGGAACAGCCAACTAGGTAGTGATGCCACCAGTAACTTTATTTTTAAAAAAGCCTTCTCTGTCAATAGTTTACTAGAGGAAGACAAGTGACAAATCTTCAAATCTTGTTTGAAGGACTGAGGTTTCTTTTCTCCATAGCTTGCAACCAGCCACGGCAGACCAATACTTTAATTCCTCTTGTGAAAAGGTAAGATGACCCAAACAGGTGGGCAAACACACTGGTAAATTTCAGGCCCAATTATTGCAATATATGTATGACTTTCTTTACATCTAGAAATTTTACTTGATTGAGAAATTGGCAGCCAGCCTGGCTGAAATACTCAAAGAAATCAAATCACTCTTGTGCAGAAAACTGTACAGAAACTGCGAACAGTCCTTCAGGTGGATTATCAAGTGCTGGTCTACAGATAGCAATAGCACTTAGACTTATATACCACTTTACAGTGAAGTATAGCCCTCTCTAAGCTGTTTACAGAGTCAGCATTTTGCCTCCAACAATTTGGATCCTCATTTTACCCACCTCGGAAAGATGGAAGGCTGAATCAACCTTGAGCTTGGTGAGATTTGAACTGCCAAATTGCAGTCAGCTGGCAATCAGCAGTAGCATGCAGTACTGCACTCTAACCACTGCAATAATAGTGTTATAATAGTATAACACTTCTATAAAATAAGTGATCTGGCACACTAATATTAAACAATAATCTTTTGTTTATAACTATACTTTCACACACTGCATAAAGCAAAATCCAAACAAATTACAGGATACCATTAAACACTGGCTACAGTAATATGACAAGCAACAAAAGGATCTGTAATGGTCTTACCCATACTATGCCAGCAAATTTAGAGAATAACAGCAGCCAATACATTGGAAGAAGTTAACTTATGTACCAATACCAACCTTAATTTCATATGCTAGCAAAATAATGCTAAAGATCATTCAATGCAGATTAAAGCCCTACATGAAAGGGGAAATGCCAGATGTTCAAGCTGGCTATAAGAAAGGCTGAGGAACATGAGACATTATTGCTAATGACTGCCGGATAATTGAGCAAGTGCCAATTTGTATTTCATATTTTGCTTTCTATGCTTATTATCTACATATTTTGTCCATTAATTATGCTATCTTTTTGTATTCTATGTATTATCTATGTATTTTGCAGCAGTCTTTTATTGTGGGCAGTCACATTAATTTCTTAAGTAAATAAACAGCCAGGGAATATCAAACTTTCTGATTACAGAAATAGTGTCAATTCTGTTTATCATGTCAAACTGTGAAATGTGCCTAGAAAAATAGGAATTTCAGAACATTTCACTGTACTCATGCAAAACCTATTCACATATCAGTAAGCCAAAAATGAGGCAGAAAAAAAGAGGCAAAAATGACCACGCTCAAATTATCCTGCTTTGGACAGATGCAAAGACGCATTGTCTGGAAAAGGCTCTAATGCTGGGAAAGGGGAAAGGAAAGGAAAGAGAAGAGAAGAGAATGACCAGCAGCAAGGTCAATGATCTGAAAGTCAAACCCTACTCAAAGGTAGGAGAAAAGATCATGTACAAACTAGCATATAAATGTGGTTTTATATTCTGTAAGCTGCCTTGAGTCGCATGGGCAAATAGGCGGCAATATAAATTCAATAAATAAAATAAAATAAATAAATTTTGATCTTACTCTACTTTAGATTATGGCATAATTTCAGCAGAATCCACAGCAAAACACAATGATACCAAAATGATAAGTTATGTATGATGTCATAATCAAACAAATAATTCTATGGTCTGGGATTTCCAAAACAAATGGCTTCTATATTAGCTATTCACTTATTTCTTTCCTTTTGTCTTTTATTGTATTATTCCTTCTTTTTGTTCCTTTTTTCATTGGGATTTTGTATAAAAAAGCTTAATAAAAATAAATTTTAAAAATACTTTTTCTGACTTGCCTTTTATTGTATAAAATGAAAATTATCTTATTGATTCTATTCACATAGATACTTGCAATAAGCATTCAGTATGAGTTAAAAATGCTTCAACTGTTTCTTAAATTCTGTTTAATGAATTATTGAAAATTAAGAAAAACACTATTTTGAAAAAATATTACACTAATTACTAGTAATTGGACAGTAATTGGAATTGGAATTATTAAGTAATTGATGAAAAACAAACGTTTACTCTCATCACATGCAGAAAAATATTTAACGTTTTGACTGTTACAGATTGAACAGTATACTTACAGATGATGCTGACTTCTATTCTAATATCACCCCAATCAACAAGTGTTAAATTCCACCAATTTAAGTCCACAGTATTTTCCATTACAAATACATGATGGATTAAATGAAGGACCTAAAATGAAAGGAAATAAAAATAACATGTAAAAGGTATCCTCAAAGTTTCTGTCACCTGCTAACAAAGAATAGTTTACCTCCACTTTGCAACTACATCACAAAATAGCATAATCAACACAAAATGTTAACCTTGAAAAGTTAAATTTCTTCTAGAAACATAAAAACAGAAGAAGGCTCAAATGGGTTCTTTAATTAAATACTGTGTGTTTGTATACATGTGTAGAAAGAAGGGAGGGATAATTAAGTAAAAGAGAGATCATATAGTCCAATCTAAGAAGTGTGGTCTGTTTGTGTCATGAAAATCAGATAATTTGAAAGTGTTGGTATTCTGTCAACATTCGAGGGCACACCACCAGATGTTGCTACCAACAGATCTCATTAAAATTAATGGCACTTGCACAGGAGCAATACTCAATGGAGTTTTCCTTCCATCAATTCATTATTGCTATTGTTATGATACACATCACTCCTCAGGGCATTCTCAATGAATTCCCCATTTTAAAGAAAATAAGAGTCTACAAGAATTAATCTATTGTTATCCAACCAGGGCAGAAAAGAAACCAAAAAAACTTAATGAGGGAGGAAAAAGCTGAAAGCTAAATAAAATTACATGGAATTAGAAGTGATTCATAGCTTTGCTCAGGCTCAGGCTACGTAAGACATGGAAGCAAGATAAAATCTAAAGACTACACAAACACTCCTGAGAGGATTAAGTCTTATGCCCCATTAAAACTTCAGAGGAACACCATTTTAAGATGAGAATGGTAAAACTAGTCTGACACATTAGAACAAAAACAGTCTGATGGTTATTTCACAAGGGTATCTATGAGGCACCGGTTTACACAATGGCCTATTCATAGAACAAAGATAAATAATTAAGCAGCATGTGTACATGCAAAGTGGCTCTAAGAGACTATTTGTTTTAACAAACTTGACACTGAGTTCTACATGAAAATATTTCCCTTGCTTTAACCACTTTGTTTGGTCCGTGTTTTGCTTGTGTCTTTTACTATATATAGGCAAGTCAGGAGATTTTTGTCTATTAAAAAGCTTCAGAAAATATTGCCATTTGATCTATCTTGGGTTTGCTTTAAAGAGGTCAAACTCAGTTCTGAATTCTAAAGGGGCTGAAATCATTGTACGGTCCATTATGCAACTTCCACTTGGTGAAGCAGCACCTATAAATCCTGGCTAGCAAACTAAGGAAGCCAAATATACACAATAGGTATGAGTACTCATAACATTGCAACTCCCTTGATCATTGTTAAAATACTGAAAATTGGCCATGTAGGCCTCTCAGCTTCAACTAATATGCATTCTGCAGTGACATCAATTAATCAGGAAAAAAATAGAAAAACTGCTTCTAACTCAGAGTTGAAGTACATTTGTTAAGTAAGAAAAAAAAGTGTCTCAACTAATCAATGGGCAAGGTTGGACTATCAGAACTTCACCGATTAAGTAAAAATATTCACAAGTTGCTCTCTTTGTATGAGATGCCATTAAACCATATAATCGGTCAGCATTGTAACCATACTTCACCAGAAATGAAAATTAGCATTATCAGCTTTGGAAGAGATGAAGCTTTAAACCACCTTAAAATCATGTTTTCATAACTTGACTTATTCTGAAATAAATAACCTTATACTTCCAGTTCATACAAAATAGGAAACAATGGTTAATTTGATGGTTTTTGTACCTAGTGTTTTATACAGTGTTTTAAAACTTTAATGAAAAGGCAACTTCAGCAATCAGAATTCTCATGCATATTTCTGCTTATTATTTTGAGAAAGAATTCCCCGAATCAGGTAGATATTTACACAAATTAATATTTATATTAATTTGCTAATATTAATGCATACTAATGCATAATTATTAATATTTCAGTTCATCAGTTGAACCTCCCTTCCTTGAAATAAGTTTCTTAAAACACATGCTTGATTAAACTTAGTAGGAGCTCTAAATAAACATATATATGAATTTTCAGTTAATTTTACAATGCTAGCAACAAAATCACTGCTTCCAGTTTTTCTATAAATGTTCACCCACTATGGTTAAATAATTGCTAGCGCAAACATCACAAACTAAAATGACTGTAAATATGAATGCCTCTTATTTAGAAAAAAAATGGGAATCCACTATATAGCAAATATAGAAAAAAAGCACATTTGTTTAATCTGGTAATTTGTTACAATAAAGTATCCCTATTACAGACGTCATTCAAAATCAGGATTGCAGACCATCATGACATATGATCAGTTCAAACGATCTGAAATTGATATTTCCTAAAATACCTCATCTACTAGTAAGATATACTTACCAAAACCTAGAGTTTAAAGAAGAATCCTGTACTCACCTGCAAAGAAAGAATCAAACATTAGATACATGTCAGTTCAAAAAAGCTCACTGAAGGATATAGTCTTCATCGACGTTTATGAAACATAATCTATTACACAAGTCCAGTGAAAACTTATATTCTTTTTACTTCTTATTTAAGGCTGAGAGAGCTGGACTGGCCCCAAAACACCCAGATGAGTCAAATGCTTAAGAAAGAATTAGAACCTGGGTCTCCCTATTCCTAGTCCAGCACATTAGTTACTGGCTCTCATTCGTGTCGTATTATTCCTCCAAATAGAAAACATTTCCATATTTTAGACAAAATAGCTTTAAATTATTGACCACAATCTATACATGGTTAAGGTGTTTTTTTCAATTGAAATCACACATAACAAGGCTAATCAAGTGATTTTAAAATGTCTGCAACCCAGTTCAGGTGTGTAGTTATTTATAATTTTATAATTTTATTTATTTATTTTTACATTTATATACCGCCCCATTCCGAAGACTCGGGGCGGTTTACAGCTTATAAGCAATA
>JANHFL010001923.1:150485-173926 GCA_032468155.1 Oxyrhabdium leporinum | reverse complement strand
TTTGGCGAACGGGAGGAAAATGGGGAGGGGGGACTTTCCTGCCTACCACCCTTCCCTCAGTCCGTGCTGAGCTTGAGGAATAGATGACAGGCAGCAAAATCCCCCCTTCCCATTTTCCTCCGTTTGTCAAAAAGCCTCCATTCTGAAACTTCAGCTTGCATGCCTCAACCCCGGCCTCCGTTTCGCCATCAGAGTCTTCCGGAAAACCCTCTGCACCTGTGAAATAGGCTCCGGATGGACGCACATGGGACCCCCAGCTTTCTTTTTGCTGCCAGAGCCTTCCGGAAAACCCTCTGCAGCCGATAATAGAGGTCCGGATCGATCCGGAGCTCTGTTATCAGCTGCAGATGCCTTCCGGCAGGCATCTGAAGGCAAAATGGAGCCCTGGGCGATGCGTGTGAGTGGCGGCAAGTGGCCGCAGAAGAAGAGGGGCCAGCAGTGAGGTGAGTGTGCCTGCAAAGAAGAACAAAGCGAGGTGGTGGGAGGGTGGAGGACGAAGCAAGGCAGGAGGTGTGGAGCTGCCCCATGCGCTCCGCACCAACTTACCTTAAAGACCCTTCAGCCAGGCCACCCAGGGGAGTGAGGGTTTGGCATGGGTGGGAGAAAAATTAGGACACCCCTCAAAAAAAAGGCCTAGCCATTTTTCGGGGGTCAAAAGAAAATAAGACCAAGTCTTATTTTCTAAGAAACACAGTATTTGTACTCTAAGATAAAGGAATGTACAGCTCTGCAAGGTCAATAGGTTATGCATTTTATCTTATCTTTGTTTTGTGTTTTTTGGTCTGGCTAACTTATTTTTACTGATATTTTTTTTCCAAAATATCTTCAAGCTACAATATATTAATTGAAACTTTAGAGATGCTTAAACCATTTGCCATAATTTAATATAGAAGCCATAAAACTGAATATTCATCATAGCCTCTTCAGTACGTTTTGCCAAATAGTTACTTTACTAGTCATTAAAGGGATTGTAATATGACAGATTTTTAGAAGCTTAATATAAGAAAATTATTGAGAAGACTATGGCTATAAATGCTAATCTCACCATAAAACAGAAAACCAATCTATTAATATCAGTTGTTTACTTTGAGAGTTGCTATGAAATGAATATATATTATTCATATATTCATATGCTGCTTTTAACAATTCATCAGCATTTATTTATTATGCAGAACTAGAAATGGTATCAACTAACATCTGTCGAGAACCCAGTTAACTATTTTTCGTAGGCTTTTAAAAATTCCTCAACAGAAAAACAGAGAAGCCACTTTGTGCCGTCTCTTCCTGAGGTAGCCATAATTACTAAACACAATGCAGATGGTAATGCATGTCACAACCATAAATTCAGTGTTTTGATCACCTCCTCTGCTGAATCTCACCTGCTCCTGCATTCCACCTGCTAGAGAGGGCCTATAAAAGCTCAGGCTATTTAGTAGATGGCAAGAATTTAGAGTTACTATTACTGTTTTGGCACAAAATAATCTCTTCCTTTTGTACCAGTACCACTTGTTATGTGCACTAATAGTGATCAGCAGGGAAATAGATGCCTCATTTCCACTGTGCAGTTGGCCCTGTGACTTTGAGAGCTGATGACCCATATATGAATTGAAGTGATATGGCTAGGACTTTCTACAGAGAAGCTACCAACAGAAAGAGGCAGCTGACATTAATTCTGAAATAAATATTAGAGCTGAATACTTTCATAGTTTTGCTTTTTTTCCTCGGATGCTATAATAATAAACTAAACAGATGGTGTATGAATTTTATGTAAAACATTTAATTAGGCCAACAAAAGCAGTACTCCACCAGCTGTTCTAGCTAATGACCTTGGGAAATGTAGACAATCCAGTCAGAAAAATACAACTTTATCCATTCAAACAGTTTTTTTCCTTGTCACAATTTTTCCTTTTGGTTTTGTACCATTTAAGAAAGGAAGAATTTGCTAAAGAGAAAAGTTGGCAGAAGGCAAGAAATAGCAATAGTTGTCAAAACTGTTTACTTGAGCACAAAACAGTCATGTCTTATCCTTTACCATAATTCTAAATATGATTTCAATTTTAATATATTTTCAATATTAAGAGTTTTGTCATAAAAAATGAGGAAGATGAAAAGCTACTTGTTGCAATGACATCTAAGATTCATAAGAATGTCAGCTCATCCCAGGCAAGGAATACTTATTCCTGTGTCTCCCAAACATAACCTTATCATGTAGCAAGAGATATGGCTGCCATCACAGAAGTATCCCTACTTAACTGAGGAAATGGTTTCAGTTGTTTTAATTCATGACTCTGAAGGGTCAATGAGCAGAGATCTGCAGCAAATGGAAGAAATATTTTTAAGCTCTTCAACAACTTACCTTGCTGCTACACAAGATTAATATGGAAAAATAATTTGCTAAATTTGGAACCTTATTTAAAAAGTAAAGAAAGGCAAATGCATAAGTGGTACCTGGCTCAATAGTAGTAACTGTGAGAGGGATCTTGGAGTCGTAATGGACAATCACTTAAATATGAGCCAGCACTCTGCTGCAGCTGCCAAAAAAGTCAACGCCCTTCTAGGCTGCATTAACAGAGGGATAGTATCAAGATCACGTGAAGTGTAAATACCACTTTATAATGCCTTGGTAAGACCACACTTGGAATACTGCATCCTGTTTTGGTTGCCACAATGTAAAAAAGATGTTGAGATTCTAGAAAGAGTGCAGAGAAGAGCAACAAAGATGATTAAGGGACTGGAGGCTAAAACATAAAGAACAGTTGCTGGAATTGGGTATGTCTAGTTTAAGGAAAATAAGGACTGGGTGACATGATAGCAGTGTTCCAATATCTCAGGGGTTGCCATAAAGAAGAGGGAGTCAAGCAATGGATGGAAACTAATCAAGGAGAGAAATAACTTAGAATTAAGGAGAAATTTCCTGACAGAACAATTAATCAGTGGAATAACTTGCCTCCAGAAGTTGTGAATGCTCCAACAGTAGAAGTTAAGAAGAGATTAGACAACCATTTGTCTGAAATGATATAGGGTTTCCTGCCTGAGCAGGGGGTTGGACTAGAAGATCTCCAAGGTCCCTTCCAACTCTATTCCTATTTCTATTCTATTCCACAAATGAGTGGTAGTACTGATCTCTGAAGCTTAAATATCTAGATGTGGAAAACATCACATATTTTTACCTTCTCCTATTCTCCTTGCGATCTATTCATTCTTGCCTTCAATCCTATGACATGATCCTTCCCAGATTCCTCTCCCCTCACTGCTTTGCCTTTCCTCATCTCTGCCATTCATTATGTTTCCTGCTGTGCTGATATCACCTATTACACTTGGTTTACTTAGCATTTGCAGTGTTTGACAACAGGCTGACTCATTTTTCACTAGTGAACTAAATGTACCACCTGCTGCTCACCTTCTGCCATCAATCTGTCTTTATAACAGCTAATCAATAGTTTGCTGTTGAACTAGACTTCTATTTAAGGCCTTCAGGTATGTCAGAACTATAATTTCCAGAATTTCCTACCAATTGCAATTCCAGTATATTTGGAAAGCATCAGGTTGTGAAAGGCTGCAAAAGATTCCATATATTTTCCTTTCCATCTCCTGAGATAGCCTCATAGAGAACAAGAGATGGTTTTGAACACACATCTCTCCAATCCTTCACTGCCCCTATAATTGATAATTAACATTTCATCTCAAGTCCTATATATACATGAATTTCAAACTACTAGTTCATTTAAATATCTTTCCTTTTATAATGTGCCTTTAGAAAGAGTAGCAAAATTCAATATTTTAGTCTTGCTTGACAGATCAGCATACCTTGACAAAGAAGTTAGTTAATGGGAGCCTTCCTGAACATGAATGATTCTGAAGACTCAATATTCACTGGACCTCATCTGCCAATTTTGGAGATATTATTACATTTATTTAAACTTAAAAATGTTCATACACTTGCATATTTGAATCTCTGAAATATGTAATGGAAACATTTTGATTCTGTCTATGTGAAGGTACGAACACCTAACTCTGATATTAGAAATGATGACTGTAGGAATCTATATGTATACATTCAGTATGCTGTAAGTATATCAGTTACTTGACAGCAATAGCTGCAGAAAACTACAACGTCCATATTTTTATAGACTTTCTTGAAACAATAAGTTGCCACTGGGGACAAAGGACAACAGTTTTTATGGCAGTTACACAGCAAGAGAAGCTATGTAAGAACACTATTTAAACAAGCACAAACACACTGCAGCAACCTTGAACATCAGCAAAAGGAAACAGATCATCTGGCAGTGTTATCCTTTTCACAGCTTGTGTTGATTATGCTATATTAGTTGAGTGGTCAGGCACTTTTTGATGAAGTTGTGTGGATAGTCATTTTGTTGGAAGGTGTTATATAGATGATTTTCTTTGCTGTGTAACTGCCATACATCAAAAATATCTCAGAAACCACAACACGCTATTGCAACCACATGGCATCACCGTAGCACACAAACCAATGAAAGCCCTCCAAAACATCCGAAGTAAACCAAAAGACCTGGCAGCCCCAGAAGAAAAAACAGGAGTTATCTACAACAAACAGTGTAAAGATTGTAACCGCCACTATGTAGGGCAAACTGGCAGAAGACTAGCAGATCGCATCCATGAATACCAGCAGTCAGAAGAGATAATGAAAATCCTTAATTTCACAACATGTGAACAGACTTAACCATAGTTTCAATGGGAAACTGAGTATCCTTGACCAAGCCAAGTCCAAAAATAGTAGAGAATTCCTGGAATCCTGACAATCAGACAAATTAGCCATCCACAGGTACACAGACAAAAAACAACATCTACATACCATCCAAAAGAGACAGTCGAAAAGCTAAAATGGAAATAAACAGAGCACATCTTCCTGTAGTCAACATCCAAGTGAACAGATATTAATAATCAATAAGCAAACAATATGGCAATCAAGGAACTGCCAAACAAGCTAACAATAAGCAACAGCCCAATCAAGGAACCAGCAAGACCACTCCCACCAACGCTGACAGGGTAAGTCATTAGCATATAAAATAAGAGAAGACCCCACTATTTACTACCACTGATGATGTTACTAGTTAGGAATGAAATATCTATAGGAAAACAATCAAGCTCAGAGAGCACCATGGATACCTCACTATAATGCTTCATGTAACATGTGCATTTGTATCATAATAAATGCACTAAACTGTAAGATTTCTTTTTTAAATTGATACTTTTGCTTCCTATATCTGTTGTACATGTAGCTACTCAATCCTTGAAGACTTCTTTTCAGGTCATACATTACTACCAGTTGGGATAATCATATATTAGAATCAGTCTTGGTATAAACATATATTCCATAATTCATATAAAACTATAGAAAATTAGTTTTTCTGGAATATTGTTCAAAAGAAAAAAGAAGTACTGAAAGCAAGGTCCTGTTGTAGATGTTTGCGATTCACAAGGTTTATTTAGGTGATGCCACTAGCGGCATGGTGGCCTAAAGGGGAAGATGCTTGCCTCTCACTTGGAAGGTGGAGGGTTCAAACCTAGGCAATAATAGATGTTTCTCTATCAGGGTGCAAACAGAAAATATCTGCTGCGAACTCCACATAGGCATCAGGAAGGGCATCTGACCAGTAAATGCTCAGTTCCATCAGTCGCCCCAACTCCACTCCAATAAAATGGATTACAGGGCCATAAAAAGGGGGGGGGGAGAGGTAATGCTACTATCACATCCCTACCTTAGCATTATTATACAGAAATAGATTTTCAGTTTGAATAGAAATGATTCATGAGCTGAAGAAATATCAGACCAATTTTATATTTAGTATATCATAAACAGAACAATACAGGAAAAGGTAAAAGTGACAAACAAATTGATACATTGTTGAATAAAAATCCTCCACAACTAGTATTATAGAGAATATTAGAAACCAAGATATCGTTAATAATTATTAGACAATAACTAGATAAATCATTAGAACAATGTTCATAGGGCATTTTCAAAAATGTAACAAAGATAAAAACAATGGCTAAAATGTTTTTATCTGATGTTTATGTTTAGTGCAATATATAGTATGACCATAAAAGTTTCTCAATATAGTATGCATGACTTCTCTCACTGACAAGGTACTTACATCTCCTTGTCTTTCATAACAAACACAGTAACCTGGGGTTGGTTATTACTAAACATTTCCCATCTTCTGCTTCTTGATTGTTTTGTTGTTTTTAATTAAATCTATGAGCATAAAAGGGGAAAGAGACAATAACCAGATATATCATCCTTCAATTATCATAACAGTAAAATCATTTACAATGCCAATTGTAAGCAATCACTCTCAAAGTTTTAAATTACTGGCAAAGAATACCTTGAGATTATTAAAAGTTTCTTGTGCTTGAAACTAGATCCATTAGGATGTTGCATCACTGAACATTTTATAAATTTTACAAAGCTGATTCAGTATCCTTATA
The DNA here is from genome assembly GCA_032468155.1 of Oxyrhabdium leporinum. Classification (NCBI taxonomy): domain Eukaryota; kingdom Metazoa; phylum Chordata; class Lepidosauria; order Squamata; family Cyclocoridae; genus Oxyrhabdium; species Oxyrhabdium leporinum. The sequence continues at coordinate 167,455 of JANHFL010001923.1, read as the reverse complement.
CTCTTAACGAGCCTTTTGCTTTTGGAGACTTGAGCCTTCTAGACAAGAAGTCCAGAAAGACTTATTTCTGTTCCAGTTAGGCCCTATTTGAACGGAAGAAACAGATCTTTCATACTCTTATCATTTTGGATTATCCTTTGCTTACTACTCCTGACTTTAACAACAATAATCTGTAATCATAAATATTCATGACCTTCGCAGACAGCGACCTTAAACAAATTATGGATATGGCAATTCTGAAGATGATTAATAAAACCAACATAGAATTTTCTAAACCATATGTCAAAACTTGAAAACACTTTGATCTAACAACTGATGGCACTCAATAAGTCATCCATCAATAATGCCACCTTCTTTCATCTCACAACTTGTCTTTGATCTTACTATGATCAGTCCATTCTTTGTTAATATGCAGGATGATGGAAAAAATATAATTTTAGTATTATAGCAAAATTTTTTAGAGATCTTGAAATTTTGAAATGCAGTTTTAAAGATATAAAAAAGATGTTGTATTCTCTAACAAAGGAGAAAAACATTCAAATCATCTAGGTGATAAAAACATAGATAAAATCCCAAAAGTTTACTTATGATCTGAAAAGGAGAAATTGAGTGAAGTCTTTATTTATTAATCAAGCATTTCTATTTTCTTACCCTTTTAAAATATTAACCATAAGCTCTCTAGTTAAAAACAACATTGAAACAAAATAAAATGGAATATGTGACACTCCAACAACTAATTAGGTGGATAATTACACACACACACACACACACACACACACACACACACACATATATATATACATATATATATATATAGTGTATGAAGCAATATTCAGATATACACACACACATAAACATTATGCATGGGGATGGGATTCACAAAGAAACAAAATACAAAAAGTACTTCCCTCCACTGACTTCTGTTCCACTCTCCCATTGAGCACTGCTGTCTTTTTCTAGCTCAGGAGAACACCTCATATATCTGAAACTAATACAATATTAATGTTAATAATCTTTAAAGTACTTTGTTAATTTTGGTACCACAAAGCAATATAGCTACAGTATTCCCGAGGGTCTGGTTGCAAAAACAAAATAAAATCTATTTGTTAACAATGGAGCAATGGCAACTAAGATTTAGTTTTTACAGGACATAAAGTGACTAAGATGTCAGACATTACACACTGGGATATGAAAGAAGCAAAGACAAATGAACTAAAAACGTCAGCCCAATGTATCCCTTCAAACTTCAGTGCTGATCTACCCCCTAGGAACAGTGCTGAGTAGATGCCCAGCTACACCTCTCTTAGACACATTTTTCCATGTGTGGGAACTTCATACATACATACATACATACATACATACATACATACATACATACATACATACATACATACATACACACACACACACTAGTCTGGAGTAAAATAAAGAGAGCTCTCATGCAATTGCAGTATAGTTGACAAAAATGTCAGACTTCAGTCTACATTGGTTATAGACTGACTCCATTTCTAGAATAGGTTTTACCCACCCATCAATAACTGCTATTGTTTTATCTTCTTTGTTATAAATATTTAGAAAGCCTGTTAAGATCATTCTCTTTCACAGAGCCTTTAAAACCTAAGATACTAAGTAATTTTGGAAAACAACTCATGGGGTGTCTAATTTTAATTTGGGGTTTATCACTGATTGATGGGAAGATATGTTTTATAACAAGTATTCTTCTTTTTTAAAAAAAGTTTGTATTTCATCGTTTTTATTGTGCTGTGAACTACCTCAGCTCCTGCAGGGAGGCAGGACACAAATTATCGTAATAAATAATAAATTAATATCCAGCATGTATCCTTTTGCTCATTATAATGCACAGCATTGTAGCTCATTTCTACAAAAGTGTTTGAAGATGTTTACAGTGAGATTAGAAACATTAAGTAATTATACTATCAGTAAATAGTCTCTGCTCCTTCTGAAGCTCCAGCACAAAATATTAAAATACTACAACATCCTCTCTAACTCTCAGCATGACTACTCTGAGGACTTCTCCATGTTGTCTGATCCTGCATGTACATAGGACTCTTTAACACTTTTCCAAATATTTGTTCAGCCCTGGCATTTATCTTCTGCCTTTTCTTTGGGAATTCAAGGCGGCATTCATAGATTCCTTAATGTTATCCCTGCAATAGTAACCCTGTACAATTGATTAGGCTGAGGGAGAATGTAGAAGGCATAAGGAATGACTTTGAAGGACAGGAGAAAGAGCTGCTACCAAGGCAATGATCAGATAAGCAATGCACAAGTGTTTTTCAAGAAACTAACTTGAGAAGACATATCAGACACCCCCCCCCTAGATCACAAAAAATGTTGCTTTTGCTCTTTTTTATCTATATCCCACTTTCAACATAAGAGTGTATATAATGCTCCCTCCTTCTATTTTTTCGAAGAATAAGACTCCAAGGTTCATTAAGATGAGAAAGTGCAATTGTTAATCAGTGAGCTTCCACAGCTAAGGGTAGAATCTGAGAAACCTGTTCTACGTTGCAGACCTTAAACAATATATAATACTGGTGCTAATGTTAATATTAATTTCTCTCACTTTTATCATATCTGCTCCATGACAAACATCTGATCAAATGAACAGTATCCAATATGAATCATAGTAGTCATGAACTCCTGAATTGTCTCTCATTCCTCCTCCCAAAAAGGCAGATTGAAGGCAAGTTTATTTATCTACTAAAGAAATAGAAAATAATAATCCTAGTACGGTAGGGATATTCTTATTTAGCGGATATCAATTGTGGACAGAAGGGTGTAACAACACATATGGAGAAACATAAAAATGTTAATTATTCATAAATGATAGCCCATGTAGCTTCACCAACTTCAGTTTATTTGAATAATTTGACAGGATAAGCTGATAAAAATGTAACATCAATCTAAACTTGCCAAATGCATTAATTAAAAATCATTGAATCAAAATGTATACCCTTTTTATAGACACATGTCTATAACAAATAATTTTCAAACATGGTAGAAAATTAAATGAAACACATGAAGCAACCATATTTTTTTTAAAAAAACTATTTAAAGTAATTAACTGATTTGGAATATCTTAAAACTCTTAAAACTCACCACTACAGAAAAAGCACACATATGAACAATACTTTAAGAAAATCATTTTAGTGCTATATTAAGTCATAAATATCTCTCTTTAAATATCTAACCCTACAACTAAAGAGTTTTGTTGCTGCTGTTAATGTGAGGACAATAAAGTGGCACATGCATTACATCACTCTAACAGTATTAAAATAAAGAATATTGATTCTAACTCTGCATACTTCATGCCTTAATCCTCAATTCTAAGTATTAGAACAAAATGTACATGTACTTCTCCCAAGATATTCTGCAAAGTAAATAAGCAGATGTCAATATAATAAAACCATGTAATGCAGCCATTAATTGATACATATCGTATTATTTATGAAATGTTGTCATAATAGTTATTATGGGTTGTAACTAAGATGACTGGACATGCCAGTCAAGGCTTAGTTTATTATCAATTGTTTTCATGCCATATTCTTTTAAATGTCCTGACAAACTGAATATAAAGAACCCTGCTTGAGTTCTAGGGCAGTACCATCAATTAATCATTTAAAACACACACAAAAAAAATCATTTCCTCTCCCTGCTTGTTGAGCTTAAGGAAGAATTTAAGCAGCCATAGAAGGGGGAAAGGCAACTAATTTTGGAAGGACAAAGCAGTTAATAGCAGTAGAGCAAGCAAAGAAATATGGGACAAGGGAGAGGGCATGTTTGGCATATTTCCAAGAACTCATTTCTAATACCTACCCCTTCAATTCTTTAGTATATCATATACTGGTTATGATCCATATAATATTAATTTGAGATTAGGGTGAATACTGGATGTTGATGTCAAATAGCTATTTAACTCCTTTCAGTACTATTTATGAAAATCTGCAAATTTCTCAAACTTTCCTCTTTTTCTGAGCTTTTTGACATCCCCCCCTCCCCCAATAATATCAGAAAACTGTTCAGGAAAACAGTTCGCCATTATTTTGATTGTTAACTGGAGTAATGATATGAAAAATGTACATTAAAGACAAGTATCTCCATTACAAAGTACACAGATAAACTGTTCGATTACTGCAAGCATTTAAAAAGCATTTCTGACTTGATCTAATCTGCATTACACTACATAATGCACATCTGTGTCAAACAGATAATTAGAAACAGGGTCAAGAGTTTTAACAGCAGCAATAAATTAGAGGACAAAGTTAACTTTTTTTAATTGTATAAATGCTCCTCAAAGTTAATTCTATGAACTGAATAATGAATACATTTATTGCATAGTCAGTTAATGAACAACAATATTTAAAGCTTTAAAATTCCATTATCATTTAATGAAATAACAATATTATATTTAATCTACAGAATTTTTTTGATGACCCAAGGGCACTGTCTCAGCAGACTAGTTACTAATCTTGCAGAAGCCAGAATTATCATATGTGGTATTCATGTTTGGATAGCAATTCTGAAAAAAAATATGTTCTCCCAAGTTTCATTTCAAAATATTTCAACATCATCTAGGTAAGGTCAGAAGCACCATTGTTAAAAATTCTACTTGTTTCATTTCAGTTCTGTAAAATCTCTGACACTTTATATTTCATACCAACTTATTAATAATGAAAACCTCAACTGTGATATTTTTTCAATCAACAGATGCATTCAAAGTACATGCTAAGCTACTAACTTAGTTAACATTAACCTACCTGCTACTATGCTATTCCTATTTCAAATGGCTCCCCATCACTTGTTTCCTGCTGTCTGTGAAACACAGTGGCCACTGTTTCTGGATACCACTAATTGGAATCTGGCAGCATAGGGATTGCTGGTTTCAGATTTCAGTTAGTACTAACTGAACATGATGGGTGCTTCATTTGATAACCATAGAAGTAGATATGATAGATAGTAGATAGAACTGTGGTTTCAGAAACAATGTGATACCTAGGGCATATATATTCATATTAGTGGTTTAGCATGCTATGTGTATGCCAAAATATGTTATAACTTCATAGGCTCAGTTTAAGTATGATTCACTGCTGTCTCATAGCAAATAACAAACAAACCCACAGCTGTTAACTCCTTTATATGTAGCATCATAATACAGTGCTTTCCTGGTTGATAAATTTATAGCTTTATTTACTTGTTTACTTCAAATGCTTTAATACTCTTCAAACATTTGACTCTAAATGGTTTATATGCAAGAACATGCAAATACATTATAATGCACTGATCAAATAAATTATCAGAAAATCCAACAATATAGACAACAATATAATATAATCTAAAAATCATAGTACTGCAGATCATCATAATACTGACATCACATCACAATATCAGATTGTCCTGGTTAACACGCAGGCAGGCATTTTTCACTAGATGCGGCTTCCAAGTGTTTTTTTCATGAGGCAATACCTCGTAGAGCACTTTACAATAGTCCATCCATAAAATGACAAGAATATGAGTCACCACAGTCAATACATTTTACTCCAGTAACTGAAGAGGGACGAAGGCCCTTCAGAATACAGTTTCCACCTGCTGTTCCAGCAAGAGCTAAGAGTCTACTTTCTGAGAAGTACAACTAAGCACAACTATCAGAGCTAACATGGGTATTGTTGCAGAGTCAGTTAATGTCTGAATACACATTCACTTTTGAAGGTTCTCATTCTAATATCTCTATGCAGATCCATACAGACGCCAGACACTGAAACAAGATTTGCTCTCCATCACCCAGGCACTATTAGTAAATGGAAGATTTTCACAGCTTCTTAACTGAGATTATAACCATATGCAAAAAAGCGCCTATAAATCAATTCATACACATAATATTGTTGATAATTTGCCATTGGAAAGAGAGTCCTCTGTTATGTGTATTACAAGTCTGGAAACTTGGAAAGTTGCAACAACCTTTTAAGTGCTTTTTAGCAGAACTCAGGAAGCCTTAAAATGAGAGAAGGCAGAATAGTGAATCTTCCCTTCCTTTTCATCTATTGCATATTTTTCACCTATAAAATTATAGTTAATGAATATATTTAAAAAAAATTAACTGGGAGTCCACACATGGCTGTAGCAGAAAGTCTTCGTCACAAGCAATCCAGTCCAAAATGCTGATTTCATACTTCCTCTAAACTTTAAATATCTATGTATGTGTGGTGTGGTCAAAAGAGATGAGAAGATCACTTTCACATACAAATTCCAAGCTACCCATGTGGCAAAATGAAGAATAGGATCATAATGTTAAGAAATCTACCTGGCAATAATTTATCTGCTATATACCAGGAACTCTCTGCCCTTGGTACCTCTTAACTATTTTATGCGGTCCTTTTTCTTGCTATTTCATGCTATATCAGATGGTGTCAAATACATAGTCTTTACAGTCCATGCCTTGAGTTACTGCTTCTAGATAATCATTGTATAAAAATGATTCCCTTTGTCTGAAGCCTTCAGGCATAGCCAGAAACGGGGGAAACTACACGTCCTCAATAGAAGCCAGCTGTCAACTGCAGTAATCAGCAAAGTAATGCTGATTTCCTTTCTTACCTATGTTTCAATGTAACTTTTTACTGCTGCTTTTGCAGCCAATGTTTTAGGTTGACAAAAGCCAGAAGTCTGGCATTAAGCAATCAAGAGTCCTGTGTGCATCTGCTACCAAAAAAAAAAAAAAGGTTGCTAAGCAACTGGAAAGAGAATTTTTGCCCTCACTATGCCATGGCATATTAAGAGAAACCTTATAACAATATTCATACACCTTAAAATTTCAAAAGCCAAACAGATTTTTTTTAAAAAAAATAATGAATATAACTTGGAACTATTTAACTATTTAGTTAAAGAAGACATCTGAGGAAGCCAGTAAATGATGTACCAATCAAGTGAAAAGAATCTTTCCTGTAGATTTTTTTTTGACAGCTCATTGAGTTTATTTGCTACACCCTCATTTCTCCCATTTCAGCATTTATAGTATTTCAGCAACCCCATGGGAACTTGAAGACATTAGCAAATTATCATTTGAAATGCAAAATCCACAAAGTAACATGAAATATTCAGGATTTTCAAACTCAATACTTATAGGGAGTGACTCTTCCTGGAAAAGGTCATATATGATTGAATTTTAATGGCAACACTTTCCCAACATGTTTCTTGACATTATACTATAATGCAGATATGTTTGGGAGGGAGGGAGAGTGGCAGAGACACAGCATTTTTGTGTACTGTTAATCTGTCAATAGAGGGAACTCATGTAAGCACCATCAAGAATACTCAAATTCCTGCCCTGTTGTTCTAAAATTTAAAATTTAAAAAAGAAACGGTAACATTGAAAACATTATTTAGGAAAAAATTATTTGCTGATAATGGAAGATATAACTTGCTTATACAAGAAGATATTTTTATAAGTGCTTCCCGGAAAAAGTTGCTTGTGGTTCCCCATCATTTTTGGAAGTGGATGGTGGAGGAGGAACTGAGGCTCAGATGGATATACCATTTTTCAAAGGTGGTGCTTATTCTTTGGAACAGCCTGTCTCTGAATATTAGATTAGCACTCTTAGGTCCAGAAAATGTTTACGACAAAACTCTCCAGGAAATCATTTAGAGATAACTGGGGAAGTATTGTTCTGTATTATATTTCTATTTGTTTGCTTAGTATGGATGTTTTAAATTGTATATATTTTTAGATATTTTATTACTGTTGAACAACTGGAATATTTGGAAATTACAATAATATATACATTGCATAAACAAATAATACAGTATTTGCTACTCCCAGCAAACACCAGCTAAACCTCAGCCCAAACTCACTGGAAAGTACCAAGCAGGCTTTATTGATTTATATACTCAACTTTTATAGCTGCCTATCTCAATACAATCAATTGTCTTATCATCTGGTTAATTTAAATGACCACCATACAACTAACTAGAAAAGTGACAAACTTCTTTTTCAAGTTCACAAAACTTTGCAATACGGTTTGAGGCTCAAATGATCAAAAAGAAAGAAATCACACCAGGCTAGCATAGATTTCTCAATTCTCTATGAACAGCAGCCATGTGGTATAATACAGTTGCTTCCTTGCTGCCAGTTATAAATACTAATTAATAATACACACATACATGTATACATTGATTGCATCTGGGGGAAAGATAAATTAAAATTACTTACAATTGGAAAAAAACCCCAAAAAATCTACTTAAAATCAAAATTCCAAGAGTTAATAAATATTAAGGGCATGTAATCGGGCTGAGCTGAAATTTCTATCTAGATAAGTTTCACTACCAGACTCAAACAATCCAGGTGCAAAATGTACAATCTGCTGGCTGTCCTTTTTGATTCAGTAGTTTTCATCAACAAAACAGGGAAGAAGTAGATTTGGGGCACTGCTTTTTCTATATTCCATTTCCCCGATTAACCTCCCAAATTGTTTAAACAAGGCCCTGAGTGCTTTAAGAAAAAGGGAATGTGGTGATATGAAAGACTGCTGACAAGCACTGTCCTCTCCGTTGTGCTGGATCAGGGAGTTTTTCAGAACAGAAAACTGTGAATAACAAATGTATTTTCTCCTTCAGAAACACTGTCAAACCATATACTGCACTGCAGTTACTTCCTGCAGCTTATGAATAGCGATATTGTCTGCTTTCCCTCTTACAGGTATACCTACCAGGTACTGCAGTTCTAAATATCCTACATATGAACATCTAGATTTGCTTTCTTAAAGTAGCAGATCTGAACATTTTTGTTCACTCTTTATGTGAACAAAAGCAGATAATTTAGAAGCAGATAATTGTTGCAAAATCACAGCCTTGCTATAATTTTACAGAGAAGCTACCCTTCTGCCCCAATAGCAAAATTGGGGAGGATTATGAATGGAATTCTGGGTCCTTCTCCTAAACATGACAATTGCTGCTGCTTATATTCCCCTACAACTTATTTCTACGTGGGAATTCTATTCCCTTCCCCTTATTGCTGCCATTGATAACCTGTTGTGGTCCAACATCTGACAATTAGTTCTTGCCAAAAGTAGGGAAAGGTAATAGATTTTTAAAAAACAGTTGCTCATCATTGCATGTATCAGCCCCAATCCAGACCATTGTCTCACATTTAGTGAATACAGTAATATCAAAAGGAAAAGAGGCTTGAATCTACATACTTAATACAAAACAATCTAATCCTGATATCTGTATATGATTTCAAAATGAGAACTCTATACACACTACTGAGGGGTAGATAGGCATTAACCTATTTGCATAGTAGGGACAGCTTTGAGACTGATCCTGCTGAGGTCTCATATTACTATAAAATAAGACTTGCTCAAAATTTAACACTCATTACGTTCTAATTAATTTTAATTTTAATTAATTTTATTGTAAACATTCTGTGATCCTTCTACTATCCTAACTTTGAATGCAAAATCCAGAACATTTTGTATCTAAGAGGTCCTTTCTCTGTGAAGTCCAAAAGTTATTTTAACAATAACATTTATCATTTATACAAATTACAATTGTTTAAATTCATATTTAAACAACAAAGGGAGCAACAAAGCATATTATTTGGTATCCTATCAGGAATCCCAAAATAGCGTTATATATTAGCTACATATAAATTCATTATAACCATTAGCCCAACAAACTGTTTTTGATTATCATGACTTTTATTGCATGTGCCTAATTTAATTGCTTTTAATCTCTAAGCAAAGCCATTTTTAATAATTCTTTTTCAATAGTGTCAACCATATTTAAGGATAAAAACCACAATAACAGTAGTCATTGTGGAACAATAAACAATTTCATAATTTTTAAATTAAGGTTGGCTATCCCTTGCTTCCATTTTGTAACACTCATCTAATCCTTACATGCTCTACCAGATATCAGAATCAATAACAGTTGTCAATAGCTCAAGCCCTCAAGGGGCTAGTACAATATCTATTCTATCACATTGTCTCCTTTCCGCTCATCTGTGTTGGATTTACTCATCAGCGTAGTGAAATATACTCACAATCAGACTGTTTCTTTGCATGCAGAGGCAGCTGCAAGAATGGTCTGAACTAAAGGAAGGGAATAAAATGGGCTCACTGCTACCATTGGAATATAGCATCCTTTTTTTTCTTTTAGCTTAACTATGCAATTTGTTGCACTAACTGTTTCATTGGAAATTGCTTCAGCTTCAGTGCATTTGGACACCAACGTGGCTCCTTTATTTCAATCAATTGTGTTAGGCCAGAAAAAGCATACTTGGAAGGACAAGAGAAGACTACATGAATCCTGCTACAACCCATGGGAACCAGCTGACAACATCACACTGTGGGGAGTGGAGAACTACTGCATATGTGTTCTGTCTGCACCTCAGGAAAATAATTGTGAGAGGCTAAGTGTGCACCCAAATCTTCTGCTCTGTTTCTACCCTAAGTACTTCACAATACTTTTAAAAAGTTTCCTGCAGCAATGCCTTCTCGCCAAATCTTAAAAGAGAAAGATAAATACACCTTACATTAAGCAGACTATAGCCTGCTTGGGGGTTCTGTAAGTCACAGCCATACATGTATTCTCTATCTCTAGGACACTATATTTAGTTGATTCTATGGAAATCCTATTCTTTAATAGCACTAATAAAATAATTTAGCAAAATATGACACATTCCATCTTCTAATAATCCAAGGTAAGAAGTTCATTGTTTGTTACTACTATTACATCCTTTGACATTTTAAAATACATGAGTGTTCAAAGTTAAGTTGGATTCTGCTTTCAGGGCTGATTTATAAATGTTTGGCAGTCATTATTGTTTACTTTGTTAAAAACTGAAAAATTAACACAACTACTTAGTCTTAAAAAAACTAGATTGCATGCATATTTTCTGTGTTCATGCTGTGTGAAACAAATCAATAATGCATAAAAGTCCTATTTATCCTATAGTTTACCTTCAAGAAATACTCGTTTTAACTTGACAGTATACTTTGAATTTATGAAATACACTAAGTGAATACTACCATTTGGTAGGTAAAATGATACAGGTGGAAAAGTTAAACAAATGTTTACTTTGCCTTCTGTCACATAACAATACAGCAGTCTTGATTTTTCACATCTAATTTTCCTTGGACTTCCCCCCCCCCTTGTCTCTCACCTGTTAATATCAGGTATGCCACTTAGTAAAAGAAGTTGCAGTTGCTACCTCTCTCTCTTAATTTAGAATTTCAAAATGCCGAGCAAATATCTTGCTTTCAGATGGGCAACTCAATTCTCACCTTAACAGTTAACTACCCTTCCAGTTCAAGAATTTCTTTTGTTTGCAAAAAGAACATGCACAGCTTTTCCATAATGAAAAATGGTCTGTATCTTTTTTTGATACATAAAAATATGTTTTGTCTCACAGAAAGATTTTTTTGCAAAATTTAAGGAACATATTCTTAGAATTGGGTCAACTTCCAAGAAGTTGAATTAAAACTTTTTGTCATTAAAATTAAATGAATAGGAAAACTAATAATTAACGCTGCTTTGTTAAGATGGTTAAGTCCACCAAAAAAGTTATTCAGAATCCACATGTAATAAAAACAAGCATGACATTCTGATATTCTGGTATGTTTGGCTTTGCTAGTGCCCAGATAAGCCATCTAACTAAATAATGCATTAAACAATGCTTTGCATAAATACTGCTAAGAAGAATTAATATAGTTTTCAGGCAAACTTCATTTTTTTTATTACTATGTGTATCAATTCTGAGATTGAATTTATCTTTTTATCCTAATGTATTTATTTGTATCACCCTTTTATTTTTACAAATAACTCAAGGCAGTGAACATCTCCAACATACCTTCCTCTTCTTCCCACAACAACCACTCTCGGTGTTGGTCCGTGTGAGAGTGACTGGCCCAAGGTCACCCAACCAGCTTTCAAGGTTGAGGTGGGACTTGAACTCATGGTGTCTGGCTTTTTAGCCTGGTGCCTTAACCATTAGACCAAATGATATATATTGCATTTTGGGTGCAAAATAATAATAGCGATGTTGACAGTTCTTAGTGCCTCTCTTATTGCACATGTAATACCTTTACTACGCAAGAGAACTCAGTGCTGTCATCGTCCCAGATAATGAACCCAGGGAAGTCAGGATTCTGACATTTTGTGCAGGTTCAAAAAACTCTTTATTGAGTACATCACATCGGCACTTAGAAGGATGAAGCTAGCTCTAAATAGTTCCTGTGCTTAGGGATAGTTAAAAGAATAGGATTTTCCCACCCACCCCTGTGTCTCTTAGGTCACATAGGCCAATCATGTTAGCCACTAATTCCCGCTCAGCTCTGACGGGTGTCCATTGACATGGTCTTGGTTCACATGCTGGCTGGTAGATGTTTTGACTAGCAGCTGAGGCATCACATTGCTAAGCTCCCCCAACCCTCCCCCCATTAATAGCAACCAAGAAACAAAACAGGAGTAATCATGAGAAAGAATGGCTTCAGCTGAAGTCATTTTGCAGATTGACGTCAGTGCTAGTTTGCTCCCAGGTTCAATTCAAGATGTTGGTTATCATCTTTAAAGCCCTTCTTGGCAAGAGACCAGGTTAATTGAGAAACGATTTTTTCCCAATTACATTATCCAGTCTCACCTGGTGAGGCACAAAGGGTATGTTACAGGTACCATCAGTTAAATACTTTTGACTGACAGAATCCAGGAAGACAGCCTTTCCGGCTCTTACCAGAATGAGATGAGAAGGGCCCCCATTCTTCTAGCCTTCCTAAATAGTGCTAAGACCTGCCTTTGCAAATTGGCATGGAGCTCAAAGACTGATATGTGACTTGGAGCTGGTTGGTGACATGAGGGCATTCCCTCTACCATTTTAATATGTAATATTTTAATTTTAAATTTGTTCTTAACTCTGTTTTATCTTTGTTTTTTATTTGTGCTTTTATGCCACTTTTTATGTTTTTACTGTAAACCACCCAAAATCACTTAGGTGAGATAGGTGATGTAGAAATGGGATAAATAAATAAATAAATAAAATAAAACACAAACAGAATGCTGGCAAGGAAAAACATTACATGGTCAATTTCTACAAAATATTAAAGGGAAAGTAGATAAAGATAAAACCTTGCAATGCCTTACAACTAGAACAATAAAAAAGAAACTGAAGGCTTAATTTTGAGTGTGCAACAACAAGCTATTCAAACTAATTATAAATAAAGACATAACATAGTCACCAAAATGATTCATTGGACCTCTGTAAATATTACCAAATATCAGTAATGAAAACTTGCTGGGAACATAAAGTCAAAAAAGTAGTCAAAAATAAGGTTAAAATATTGCAGGATTTCTGAATACAAACTGATAAAGCTTTGGCTCAGAACACACAAAATATAACTGGTTGAAAAGAAGAAATTGTGGGAAATTTGAAATTAAAATAATATGGCATAAACCAACAGAATTTTAACTGCAAAAGGCCACACCGCTTGGATCCAGACCTATAGTATGCCACTACATTGTGTCATCTTGGGAAGAACTCAACATGAATGAAGGCCCACACCAGCTAAAGCAGCATGATTTCACATTTTTAATGTATATAATAAAAGCAATTATAATAATAGATGCCTTGGGTGCAATTCCAATGTCGTCCCTGAAGATGACATATGTGTAGCCATATTTTTATTGTAGCCTTTGTCTATTCTTTTCTTAGCTTTATTTAGGTTTCTGCAAAGGATTTTAACGGTACTTCAGGCTCGCCACACTCTAGCTGTTGAAAGGGGGGTTATAGAGATAAAGCGGGGATGTTATGTCTAGATGGCATTCTTTCCTGTGGGAATAGAGAAGATGCCTGCAGCTGGAGGAAGGTGGAGTTTGGAGTCACTGGACTGATGGACTGAGAATTGATTGGAGATTGTGACTCTGGGAGGAAATTTCAAACTTTTGCTTTTTACTGGGTGTAATTCCGGAATCTGGCCAGAGTTGGAATTATGCAAAGACCTTGCCACTTTGATATGTTCCTAATAAACAGATGTTAGAGAAAGATGGATGCCTTGGATTTTATTTCAGGGGACATATTACTTGGAAACTTAACATTCAATTCCCTAGATCAGGGGTGTCAACCTGTGGGATCCAGCCTGCAGGGTGCTTAGATCTGGCCCATGAGACCGCCCTGGAAACAGCGGACCGGCCTGAGGTGCCTCTGCCAGCGAAAATGGAGTTCAGGGGGACTGCTGGCAGAGGGCTACAGGAGGCCATAGCGGTTGATAATGGGGCCTGGAAAGCTGCATGCAGCCCCCCCCCAAGTTATGTTTTTGCTGGCAGAGGGCTACAGGAGGCCATTGCAGCTGACAACGGAGCTCAGGAGCCCATTCTCGCAGCTGGCCATGCCCAAACACGACCCTGATGTGGCCCTCAATGAAAAAGAGTTTAACATCCCTGCCTTAGATGATTTTGGAGGTGACATCCTTAGTGTTGTTTCAATATTACAAAATGTAGCATACCATCCCTTGGGTCAGATTTGTTTACCAAATACATAATATGCCCATTATGCTTTAGGGATATGTATGAAAGAAAAGGAGCCAAAACGGAGACGAAATTTCTACAAGTAGAAGCCTGTAGCAACCTGCAGTTTCTGAGGTATTTTATTTTTTTTTACATTTTACATTTTACATTTTACATTTTACATTTTACATTTTACATATTAAGATCTTCTATAATTCTTTTTGTATAGTTACCAGATTTAAGATGCAAAAATCTCATAGAAACAAATAAATATATAAAACCCTTATTTTTGCAGTCTTCTACCAGTTAGTCTGAATTTATCCAGTCCAGAACTTGTGACTCTATTATTTATAATTGGTTTTTACCTCATTTGTGTTGTCCTCCTTGCTTTATATTTTTTTCATGGCAGCAGGTATTTGCCATAAAATCACAAACAGTATTTGAAATAAACGGCTAGTATTCCTTTAAGAGTTCGAGTCATCAGAGAATCAGAAATACATAAACCAGCTTGCTTGAAATAGTACAATCATTTTTCCATATCTGAAGGTATGATTTACTGCCAGAAGGTATAGAACATGTCTTATCTAGACATGTAAAAATATAAAAGTGAAATATGGAAATAAATGCAAGCAGAGCAGTCACTAAGCCACCACAAAATGTACCAGTTACAATGATTTATTTAATAAACAATATTTGTAACAATTCTGACTCAGCTATGATTATAAATTTGAAATAATACTAACACCCAGCTATAACTAATCATTTATCTAGCTAAAATGAAAGACGTACATCTTTAAAATGTAAGCAATATGCCAATGTTACAAACATAGGCATCTGCAAGTTGGGGCAAGTGACAAATGCATTGGAAACTCTTCCCATTACAAACTTGCATATGATGTCTCAATGCCAACATAAAAGGTGAGGGAGCGGGCATTGTGACATCACAGTGCACACAATGTCATTTTAGCATCCTAGGAAAGAATGCATATGAATAAGAAGTGTAACCTATAAATTACAGTTAGTCCTCAACTTACTATCACAATTGTGCCCAAAGTTTCTTGTTAGGTGAGATAGTTGTTAAGTGAATTTTGCCCCATTTTACAACTGTTCTTGCATCACAGTTGTTAAGTGAACCACTGCAGTTGTTAAATTAGTAACACAGTTGTTAAGTGAATCTGCTTTCCCCATTGACTTTGCTTGTCAGAAGGTCACAAAAGGTGATCACATGACTCTGGGAATTGCAAATATCATAAATATGAGTCAGTTGCCAAGTATCTGAATTTTGATCATGTGACCATGGGGGTGCTGCTGCATTCATAAGTGTGGAAAAAACTGTCACTTTTTTCATTGCCTTTGCAACTAAATGAACTGTTGTAAATTGAGGACTATCTGTACAAGTTCAGAGTTACAAAACATCTGAAAAACATCTAATTGGCAGTAAGTAATATAGAAAGTGGTAATATTTTTTTTATGGTAGCCCTCAACTAATCTAAAACAATATCTACAAGCCTGCATTATTTTTTCTACTTTTATTACATCTGATTTTATATAAGCCAATTATATAAAATACAGTATACAGTATAAGATACAGTATTGTTCTTCCTTCCAAAGCAGCAACCTATAGGGATTCAAATCCAGCTCATAGAGTATTAGAAACTAGCAGTTCAGATGTAGATATATGTTGTTTCATGTCAGAAAACAGGTATTTGTTGTACACTAGCAATCTCTCATACAATATAAAGGGACTTAATGAATGCTAGCTTTTGCCCTTATGAATCTTCTCTCAGCATGCATAGAGACTATCCTATTCAATTATTGAGTGGCCTGCTGAACTGCTCTGTTCAATCAAAAATCCAGACTCTCTTCTTCAACAGTTCAGTACCTGTACAAAATTTCAGTAATACATAACATATCTGTGGGAGATAGTTATGCTTAGCCATATGTTTGAGAAACCTTTCATTAAAGTTGAACTGCTTTTCTCAAAGTTTCTACATCAGATATTCCTGTATTGTGCAATTCTCAAGGGAATCCGAGTTGCAGCCTGAACTATGTTAGTCTGTTACAATAAAATCAGTATAGAGACCTGTAGCACATTACATTCTAATAAAAATATTATGATGGAACCTATGATCATATCCTTGGTAGGCAGGTACATATATTTAGCTACAGATGGAAAGGAGAGTTGTTACTGAAAAATGAGATTAGGAAGCCTAGCAATAAAAGAAGTATTTCCTCCTACAAATTCAGTGAAAAAAGTACATCAAATTATATGAGCAGGTGATACAAATTTAACTAGCAAAGCAAGATAAATAACATGCATGAACCCAGTGAGAGATAATTACTATAAGATACAATTCATATTATATAGCTTTTGCTCATATTTCAATGTGCAGATGCCAATCTTTTTTACTTTTCTTGTGCATCTTTTTCAAAAGAAGCCCTAACAGTCGGCAAACAAAGGC
>JANHFL010001923.1:105306-150385 GCA_032468155.1 Oxyrhabdium leporinum | reverse complement strand
TGGCCCAAGCTCCTCCTGGAATCTTTCTGGATCCATCAGGCGCCTGGGGCGGAACCATCTACCCTGTTCCGCCTCCCTGCGAGGGCGGGTGGTGGTACGAAGATCTATCCTAAGGAGAGAGTGATCTGACCATGACAAGGCTTCCTTGGCTACATCGCCGATCAGGTCACTCCTCCACTGTTCCTGGCCTAGCATGTTCTATAGATCCAGATACATATATAAATGCAAAATCATGCCTTATATTGTTTCATTTCCTTATTGATATAACTCTCAGTCTCCAGCACGACAAAGTAATTCAATCCTTTACTAATGATATCCAAATCTATTATGAGTATATTTTTTAAAATTTAATATATGTGATCTGAGCCAAATGTTCAAGGAAAAATTATATAACCAATTCATCTGCTAATGGGGAGGGGAATTATACACTTAATATTCTGTAGGTTATTGTAAACATTTCTTCCTATGTCATCTCTTCCTTTTAACCACTGAACATAATGGCTGAAGATGACAAGCAATAATACCTGGGGTGATACATGTTGAGGAAAGCAAAATACTTCAAAAGTGTGCTCTACTTTTTCCCTCCAGCAGGGAATTGCTCAAAGTGGCTTATAATATCTAAATAGCATAAAAACAATCATTAATTAACGTACATTCGCAGCAAACTAAAGCAGGAGCAAAATATCATATACAAGTTCAAAGGGGGGTGGAATTATAAGCAATTTACTGATGAGTATATTAATTTGGGGAATAAATCTTCCCGATTACTGTACATGTTGGACGTATATGAATACTGTCCTCAAATACTGTATATGAATACTGTCCTCAAAAAGCAGCTGGGAATGCTGAATGCATTCAATGCAGAATGCACAGCAGCTGTCTATTTAACATAGTCAAAAAGAACATATTTCAGTGATCTTAAAAAATTTCTGGTTTCTTATTCACATCCAAGACCAATGCAATATGTATGCATTAAAGTTCTAAAGTGCTTCAGGCTCAAATAATTGAAAGCATCTTTCCAGAAAAACCTAATTGTACAAGAATTAGGGGGGGAAAACCCTTCTCTGTGATACTATTTATCTATCAGGTCTGCTATTATTTTGGTGCTAGGTAAAATTTATTTTTCCAAACATCTTAATATATAAAGTTGTATTGTTTAGTTTGCCCTTAAATCTTACATTTTAAGATTTTACTTTGGTATCTTGTGGCAAATCTGATTGTTATATTCTTAGAATGGAGACTGAGTAAATACAAATTTTAAGGATGAAAAGTTGGCATCAAGATATGCAAACTAAAAATAAGAAGGCAAAAAAGAAAGAAAAAAAACCAGGATTCATTATGAAGGCTTCCAGTCCTAATTATACAAAAGGAAAAATATTAATAGGTATATTGAACTATTTTAAACATCTAATTATTAACAATCTCTCTTGCAGCAATATGATCCAAGTGTTAGTTTAATTTATTTTTGCGATATGATCCAAGTATTATTTTATCTTTAAAATATCATTCAGTCAGCTAATTAACACCATATGCTTCTATAGGAAATCTTGCATTAATTCTGATATTGACATTATGACAGTTACACTGATTTATCTGAGATAATCAAGTTAATGAATATATTTAGCAGGGAAAGAGATAAGACCTTAGTACATTTTCCCATTCTTGAGATAACTGATAAACTGAGGTCTCACTTCCTAGTAGCCATGCTAACTTAACTACAAGGTTACATTTATTTAGCATTTTTATATAGCTAGAATTTCTGTTGAATTTGCCAGTATTTAAAAATTCAGTACTTCAAGTAACCTGGAGCATAAGATCATCTGTAGTCACCAGATCAGTTTTAAGTTTTTTACAAGTAAAAAATTCAGATTTATTTCTCTTGTTATCCCAGCTTGTTATAGCAAAGGAAATAGAGAAGAAACAATAGAAAGAATACAAGAAAAATAAAGGGATTCCATAAAAAGAATAAATGGTCTATTCAATTGTGCCTCTGACACAGATATGTCAGTTCTAAAAATTCTAAGCACATACTTGAGGAGCAGATGGCAGCTGTGGTCAAGGGGGCCTTTGCACAAATGCATTGTCAGGTTTGGAAGCATCTTATATGCCAGTTGCACCCATTCCTCAACCAGGACCCTCTGGTTCATGGTCATTCATGCCAGACTGCAGTGGCAACCCAATATGCTTACAGAACACCATTGGTACATAAACTGCTTTTCTCCAGGTGCAATTTAAGATGTTGCTTATAAAGTCCTACATGGCATGGAACCAAATACTTGAGGAAATCACATTCCTCCAGTGATTTTACCCATTGTATCAGATCAGGTGGGATGGGTATATTTCTCGTCCCTTCTGTATCCCTTCAGATGATCCAAGAGGCATGCCTTTTCTGTCAAAGCACCTGCCTTATAGAACAGCCTCTGTCTGAGGTTTGGATAGATCTGTTGGCCTTTCGGAAGACCTTAAAATCCTGGTTGTTCCCCCCAGCTTTTAGAGCCATGTTGTTAGTGGAGTCCGATTTGTATTTTTCCCCGGTGCTAATTGTTATTTATTTTTTAATTGGTACCTTTCATTGCTTTTTCTATATTTTTATATTTATGTTTCTATTTTTATGCTTGTTAACTGCCTAATTGGATTTAGATGGTTGGCAATATAAATTTGTATAATGCCTGAATAAATAAAATCTCCAAAATATTTGCGCAAATGTATTTAAAATGAAAAAAAAACCCCTTACTACCATGGTAAATCATTTACTCTTTGAAGAAGGAAAAATATTCTATTTGGAATAGGGTTTTATCTGTTTCTCTTTTAAAGATAGGAGGATTTTACCATGCAAAACTGGTAGGTAATAATAATATTAAGTACTGCTACAGACTCTGACTGATATTTTAATATAATGTACAGACTTTTGTTTAAAGCATAATCAGCCCTGGTGATCATCTTTTATATTCAAAGCTTCTCAATCTTCAGCGATTTATCTAGGAAGAGAGGAAGCTGTTGCTGGAAGAGATAAATGGAAAACTTCTCTATGAATGTGATGTCTCACCCTTAAATATGGAAAATTATATAGCTGCAGATAAATTTTCATGCATCCTTGGCAAACTTACAGCTATTCAGTTGTTTATTCAATGGACATTATTTTCCTCTCCCATCAAAAAAGTTTCTGGTGAAAGTATTTAAAATCACATTTAAAAGTCAGTATGCATGAAGAGCAATGAAAAGAATAAAACCAATAAAATTTAATAAACCTTAAGACTAGAAAATATAAACCAGCTGCCATTTAAAATATGGTTTCAATGTACTGCCTGCACTATACCAAGATTTTTACATGCAACTATATTTTCCTGTGCTATTTAATAATATACACTGTTATTTTGTATTGTTCTTTTCCCCTTGGTCTTAGTGTTAAATGACACCGTAACCTCCCTTGCCTAGAGAACTTTGGTGGTATTTAAGATTTTCTGAGGTATTTTTTTTTAAAGACAAAAAATCCACTTCCTAAAAGGAAATACACACACTGAAAAATTACTGTTATTTATAACAAAGTTCTGAAAAATCTGTAAAACAGACAAAATAATTCAGAAATATCAGATTAAATATTAAGTATTTACTGAATGCGAAGTGAATCTCAGGAGTGCCTTAGTGGATAAGCTTCACTATTAATTAATTTTATGATATGATTATTCCACCTTTTTCTCCAGAAATACATACAGATTCACAACCATTTTATTTTCGCAACTCTATAAATTGAGTCAGGATCATAAAGTAAACATATACAAAATCATACAGTTAACTTCATGAATGAATGGTATCTCCCTAGGACTAATTTGTCATACTGGTTTGATTTCAATTTTATAAACAAATCTTCAGTGGCTCTTATCTAGGAATCTCTTTTCCTGAAATATTGTCTAGTTTAGGAAACTGCATAACTATACTCTCCTCATTTTAAAAAAAGCCATTTTTTTCTATATCTTTGGGTAAGGAAAGTATTGCTAGGAGAAGAAATTAAAAATGGCTCCTAGACCTGTCAAATTCCAGATGTCTTTGCAATACTCATGATTGGATTTTGCTTTTCTCCCAAAGCCAAGCTGTCGTTAAGGAAAGATTTCAGCTTTCATTAGGAAAGGAAAAATGTGTGCAGCTTGCAAACTGCAGAGAAAATGAATCTGAAAATGAATCAAATGTGAAAACCAAAATAGACATGCAAATCCTAACCAAACACCCAAACATGTGGAAAATCACTTTTGTCTGGAATGTCAAAATAGGCATATATATTATCATTTTTGACCAGTACTTGGCAGCTGAGACATTTTTGTAGATAAGAGCTTTGTTTATTTTATTTATTCTCACATAATGCTGAATTACAATAATTTGTCAAAGGCATCCAAATTACTGCATAGATAAGCTGGGACTTGAATCTAGTTCTCCACGCTCAAATTCAGCATGTTCTATTATTATTTCATCCAAGCATTAGTGCCTTCCCTTTCTGAAGCCTTGATGAAAACAATTTGTCCATGTAATATAATTGAATAACAAGATTATAAATCTTAACAGCATCTTAATAATCAGACACCAGATGTTTCCTCCCTTCAATCAATAATAAAACTTATCTATCTATCTATCTATCTATCTATCTATCTATCTATCTATCTATCTATCTATCTATCTATCTATCTATCTATCTCTATTGAATTTATTTTCAAGTATAATTGAACAAGTATAGACCTCTACATGTTGTTGATTTCTAAATCCCGTCATAGTTGGTATTAAGGAATGATGGAAATTGTCAATTAACAACACTTAAGAGTAAATGGTGTCTGCAGGGGATGTAAAAAATTAAATGGCCATTGGCAATAGCAATGTGAATTTTTCACCCTTTTTGTATTTGTGCTGATGTCTCCTTCTCCCACATACAAAAGTGAAGGGCTTTGACTATTGACCAGAATTAGTACCAGGCATAAATTTACTGTCTTTGTTCAAACTGCAAATGCCAAACAACAGGCAGCCTTCAGCTTACAAGTAAATAGATTGAAGTTCCAAACCTAACTTCTATTAGTTCAAAGTTCATGGAAATAGCTGAAATGTAGGAGAATCTCTAAGAACACCTTCTCTAACTTGAATGCTTTCATGGTATATGGACTTAAATTTCCAAATTTCCCAGCCAAGTAGTTGGCAGTTGAGAAATTTGGAAGCTGAAATCTTAGCCCAGGCTAAGAAAGGGGCATAATAACTTAGTTGGGTATAAAGGACATTGTCTGTGCATCTATTCATCTGAATTTCAAGTTTAAAATCTACAGATGTGTCTAGCTGCATAAAGAAACTTAAGGAAAAACCTTCTGATATAAGACTTCTTTCCCAACAGCTACAGATACATTCAGTGTAAAATAAGATATAAATAAAAATAAAGCCAACCTCTGGCGAATTCCAACAGCATCATCCAAGAAAGGAACAAACAAACTTTCTGTAGCCTGACTCTGCCTTTAAAAAAAGTTTTGGAGAGCTCAGGAAGCCTGTCTGATGATACCACTGCAAAAATGAGAGCAAAATATTCAGTCTTTTTTTTTTTTTGCTGCTGCTGCTGCTGCTGCTATTGCTTTAAAAAAAAAAGAATAAAAAATAGCATGGTCAGCCAAGGGGATGAATATTAAATTTATCTTAAGGGGATGAATATTAAATTTATCATTCCCATTCCCAAAGAACTGAATCATTGAATTTGACTTTGTGCTGCCAAACTTAATGATTTGGGAGGTAATGAGGGTGGCAAAGAAGAGAAGTTGCATACAGCCAGTGAGGTGAGGGTAGCCTACTTCTGCCGTAGAGAATGAAGCAGACCATGCTACCCAAATCTTTTGGGAAAATCCTTCTCTTAAAGAAAAATGGCAGCTTTCTCAGAATTTGTTCAACAGGATTATCAAAATATAAGCACAGAATGTTAAGAGCAAGAATATCTAGATGATTAATGTAGAAACTAATCTACATTAATCAGTATACATTTGATTGGCTCATTGTTCTTAAAAAGAAGGTTATAACTCAATTGCAATTAAACAAATTCTTTACAGGAACAAATTTAGATGTTATTTTTGATCAATCATCTTCTATGACAATTAAAACATTAGTAAAGAATCACAAAAACAGCTTCACCAAGATATTAAACTTCAAATCAGTCTAAGGGGAATTAATATTTTGAGTAATTATTACAAAGAACTGAAAGCAGTAAAAGAAACATAATTATGAGCCTCTTCTCAAGACTGAAATAGAAGTTAGTCATAGCAACATACCTTTTTATAACTGCTTGGTGAAACAGCCGAATTTAAAGGACTAGATTCAACAGTCCATCTGCTTTTAAAAGACACAGGCTACTCTTTGGAACACAACAACGTCCATATTTTGGACAGAGAGGATCACTGGTTTGAAAGAGGGGTTAAAGAGACCATTTACTGAACAGCTCTCTCAACAGAGGGGGAGGGATATGACATCATCTACCTCCAATCTACAACACAGTCTTTTCAACAGTTCCAAGAAGGCTCCACACCAATTTGCACCACTCAGGTGACCCTGATGACACAGACAGACCTCCAGGTTACCTTCATGACCTGCTAAAAGAATGCAAATGACCAGCTGTCTGTAAGGAGTATAAATCCTTCCATTCCCCACTATCCAGTCAGAGCTGAAGAAGCTTCTTGGATGAGAAGCAAAATGTCTTCAAAGAAAAAAACAAAGTCCCGTTGTCTAGAAAAAAGCACCTTTGGGACGACTATGACCTGGATGACTGAGACGCTCCATAGACATTTAGCTGAATTTTAAATTGCCATTCTTCTGAAAAGTATATATTCCAAATTAGTCAATTTAGTTGCCTACGTATAGTCCTTTACTTGTGAGCACAGTGGGGTCTAGAATTTTGGTTGCAAGTCATTGAGGTCATAAGTCAAGGCACCACATGACCAGATTTGATTTTGCAATCATTTTTACAATGATATAAGCTAGTCACCTTAATCATTAAGTGAAACATGTGGTTATGCATATCCAATGAGCATTTTTTGCTGGCAAACAGCAAGTAAATCAATACATAAATATCACAATCATATGACTAGGGGATGCTACAACTGGTCATAAATTTGAGCCAAGCACACTATTTTATCTCCAGCAAAGCTTTTTCATAATCTGATTGAAATAAAATTGAGGTAAAAAGACATAATGATTTGTATCTATGCTTTTTTTCCAAGAAAAAAAGAATATATCCATAAGAATGAGGGTCAAGGTGGGACTTTCATATCATTTAGTTCAGAAAAGAGCAACAAGAGAGAATAATTTCCAGATTCAAAAATGTATTTGTAAGATATGCATGCAAAATATCAATCTTATAAATTAGGTGTGAACTACTTCTAATGCTCTCAAGTCCTTATACAGGATTTATACGATATTGGGCATCATAAAATAGTAATACTTTTATTTAAAAGAGTTTTATTGTTGCTGGAACAAAACTATTGCCTCTGCAGCTGGCAAATTGAGTTATTGCACTTTTCACACACTCTGGTTTTTTAAAAATTTGGTTCTATGTTAGAGAGGATTATAAAATAATTTGTATGCATTAAAAATCCTTCACTTGCTCAGTGATAATTTATCTTATTTATCTTCCAATTATACATGAAATTGCTGTATCTCTTGGTGAAGACCACAATTTTCATTTTGAAGTAATTGATATCTAACTTTCATTGCTACAGTCTGTTGCCAGTACTTGCAAAAGAAAATAGAGCAGAAGAGGTATACATAAGCATGTTTGCCAATATCAGAGGATCAAACTCATTTTTGTTAAAACATATGCAATAAAATTAATAGAGAAATTAAATAGTTGTGCTAAGGTGTATAGATTTTTGCTTGCCTCCTTTCTGGAGACTTTTGGGTTAGGCAGACAATTTGGAGAAGCATGCCTGACCTGCAGATAAGTATTTTCATTTAGTATAATAATTCAATGTAATAATCTTCAATCTACTGTCGAAAATGTTGTCTAGGCCTCTAACCTTTCCCTTCAAACAAAATCAAATGCTACCTTCAAATTGATGAGTGCAACATAAAGACCACCTCAAGGATAGCTAGATTGTTTTTCTGCTAAATGCTGTCAATCTGTTTCCAGCCTGTTCCATAGCAAGTATATTCTCTTTTAATCACCCAGTCTACATATTTCACATGTAGATGCTTGGCATAAAGTGTATTAATAACGTCTAAAAGCCCAGTTTTATGACATTTTGCCAGGTCAGTCTTGGCATCTTTCTTAAAAATTAGAATAGCTATTGATTGGGGTCATCCTTGGCATCAAGAAGAATGGTCTTTGTAACTAAATCAGGCTGGTGGAACAAGGAACCTCCAACTGAGAGTTTGACTTTATATATTCAGCTGCAATCCTATCCCTCTACCTCCATGGTAGCTTTACTAGTCCTTTGTTGCAGAATAACTTTATATATTTCAGAAAGAGATGCACAGGCCAGTCAGGTAAACATTTTGTACTTAGGGGAAAAAAACTTAGATCACCAGTACTTGCACTAAAAAGAGATGAAAAGTATTTCACCCATACCAAGAAGCTGCTTTTAGGATAGAATGATCCACAGTCCATGTAAGCCCACTAGAAGTCAAGCTTGAATTGAAGATGAGTTCAATAGAAAAAAAGGAGCATAATAAAAACAAGGTGAAAGTGAAAGTAAAGCAGACAATTTTATTTGTTTGGGAACAAAAAGGCTGTAAAAGGATTACAGAAAATTCTTTCTCAAAATTACATCTCCATCATAAAAGATGACTACATAAAAACAGCATATAAAGGATAACAATAACCTATTTGCTAATTTTGTAACAAAATCTGCTCATCAAGTAATCCTGGCTCTCAACTTTTGCTAATAAAGAATGGATTGTCTTCCGACAAGCCTTTCCTGACTGAGGGGTTTTTAAACGGTTTTTAAAGTTTTTTAAAGTTTTTTAGAAGTTTTAGAAGTAGTTGTTGTGAACCGCCCCGAGTCTTCGGAATGGAGCGGTATATAAATTTAATTAAATAATAATAATAATAATAATGGCTTTTGCATTTTTGCTTTCTAATAAAGAGATGACTTAAGGAGTATTTGTTGTATCAAAAGACATTGATAATTTTTTTAATTTGCTCTGATGAAGGGGGAAATTACTTTTTATTAGTAAACCTTAATAAAATTATTGAAAAAGAAGGAAAACAAATAAAACAAATAATCTGTCAGCCTTCGGAGCCATATTTGTAGGCGGCCTCTGTGACTGCCACATTTAGTGCCTAGGAAAATGGGAGGGGGGATTGAGCTGGGGAGATTAGACACAACAACATTCTTCCCCAGAGAGTCAAGAACATGTCAACCTGCACCTGGAGGAGGAGTGGCAGAAGGAAGGACTTTGTTTAATATGGAGTTGGATTGGGCCATGTGATTATTGATAGCGGCAGGAGGATGGAGTTTTGATTTTCTCTTGGGGAGGGAAAAACCTGGAAATTCAGATTCAGGTTTTTCCCAGATGTGCCAATATGACTTCTTCAATAAATTCTTAATTGGATGAACTTTGTTTCCGAATGCTGAATGGACAACGGGGGTTTCATTGGAACGCTGACATAATCAGTACAGGTAGTCCTTGACTTACAACAGTTCATTTAGTGACTGTTCCAATGACTCTGAAAAAAAGTGACTTATGATTCTTTTTCACACTTACAATCATTGCAGCATCCCTATGATCAAAATTCAGAAGCTTGGCAACTGGTTCATATATTTTGAGCTCAATTGTGTATTGAAATTTAAGAAAAGACTGTTGAGTAAAGATAGAAGACACTGGAGATTTAAAAAAAATTAAAATCCCAAAGTGTTCTTCAGTGACATTTAACATTATCAAGTCCAAAGTCATGTTGGACTTTTAAGGAAGAAGTGGTGCACTGAACATGACTCCCTGAAAAGCAGAGCCACCAACTGTGGCAGAACGATGAGCCAGGGAATAGCCTGGCTCTTCATAATTCCTCTTCAGACAAGGAGAGGACATGGAATCACACACATGCTCCAAACAGTTGTTTCTTGTGAGGAGACTGCAAGACAGCAGTCTCTGTGGGTTTAGAGCTCTGCGAGATGAGGGAATAGCCATCTTGCTCAAAACATCTTTGGATACTTCCTTTTGCATAATTATTTTATTAAACACTTTCAGAAATTACTTATTAACTGCTTTTCTGCTATTAGGAACCTTTAGATCAACAGGTTAGTTACAAGCAGTGTAACACTCCAGACAAATTTGAAATAGATTTTGGAATTAATTATAAAATAAATAATTCCCATGGTAAAAGTATTTTATTTTGACTTTAGAAAAGCGTAAGATTTTAAAAACTGGATACTAGAAAGAAAGGATTTTTGTGAGAAGGGACAAATAAAATAAATAAAAATGAAATCATTTTCTAAGCAATGGTGGGCTGCTGCATGGTCGGAGAGGTTCAGGCGAACCTCTAGCTGTGATCACTGGCTGGGCCCACCCACCAGCCCTTGGGCTATGCTTTCCATAATTAACTAACTTTTCCCCCGCCCACGCTGCCCAGGTGGGTTCCGCGCCGCGCCTGCTGTACTCACCGGAGCTGCCTGAGTCGATTAGCTGCCTGTTTGAAGCTGCATTTCAGCCCCAAAGTGGCACGTGCGTGCACTCACGACCAGCGAACCACTTGTCAACGTAAGTGCAGCCCACCTCTGGTTCTAGGGCGGCAGTCCCCAACCTTTCCAGTTTGGCAGCCTAGCCCAGGGAGCAGGGGCATGTGAGCGGCAGGCACACACAGGTGTACAATTCCATTTGTGTGACTGGTGTGCATGCATGCCCTCCTTTCACACAAATGGAGCTTCATACATGAATGGAAGGTGCTTGCATGCAAAGTTTCACTTGTGCAAGTGGAGGGTGCTTGAGCAGAGGTTGCTTGTGCTCATGCGCGAAGCTCCACTTGCGTGAGCGGAGGGCACTCACACAAGAAGCTCAAGCATTCTCCGCTCACGTGACTGAGCTTTGCATACATGTGTGTGCTTGCCCACTGCTTGCAACAGTAGAACTTCAGGTATGCCCATTTCTCCCACAGCCCAGTTTCACCTCTTCCCAAATTCCAGTCCATTCTTCTTGATGAGGCATCTCGTTACGTTTTATTGAATCTCTCTTTTATCCAATACTCCAAATATTTTCTTTAAGTCCCAAGCTTAATCTATCTGCTCCTCTTTATGTCCCAAGCTTAATCTATCTGCTCCTCTGGAGAGCTCCTTGTATCTTCCAGCACCTCCTTAGGTCCCTCTATCAGTCCAATCTTATATTGTACTCCTCAGGGGTCTTTTCAATAGTATTTCCTTTCATATTAGACGAGCAAGATTTTAATAATATGTTATTCTTCCTTTCATCAGCAGGTGGCAGTGTTTAGTTAGATTTCAATATTGGTCTGTTCAGTCCGTGTTCCAATCTTCCACAATTTAAAAATAATGTCAGTTTTGGATAGATAATCCCAACATTTCAAGGTGCCTATCCAACAAAACACCTGTCCAGTTTAAAAGTCCAATTTTCTGTATTTTTAGCAAACTTTCTGTCTTTTTCCCTCTCTAATTCCTCCTTCAAATTTACTGTGTTTTTTTTCCCAAAGTGCCAAGTCGCAGCTAATTAAGTAGTTGTGGATCTTTTTCAAATTATTTTGGGGTTTCAAATAAGATAAAAAGTTCTTCTCACCCTGTTCCAAGCACTGTTCACCTACTTCGCTCCAGCATGCTTTTAGATCTTTTTCAGCTGTCCCAACTTTGTGGTGGCCATCTTAGACCGCCTCTTCTCTTCATTGTGGCATAGAGGGAAATAGCCCAGGGATTCACCAGGGGAGTTGCAATCTCTCGTTTGACCTCATTGAGCGCCCCTCCTTAGCTTCACCACCCCTCCAAGGCGACTTTTGGCTCCTTACGGAGCCCACAGACAAGAAGCCAGCACAGAAATGGAGCTCTCCGTTTCTGTGTCTGATGGCATCACGATGTCAGCCGGAAATCAATTTATTTGTATTAAAAGATAAGATACCTCAGTACCACACTGTTCACACAATGATATGTTTGTAAAAAATAAAAAAAATAAAAATTTAGTACAAAAAAAAATAAATCCCACTCTTCAGTTAATTTTTTTTAAATTAATCTTCCAGTCACCAGGCTGGGGGGGGGGGGGCACAAACTGCATTTTTCCATTCATAACGTGGGCATGCACAGACCAAATCAGGTCTGTGGAGTGCTTGCTCAATCTGCAAATCAAACAGCCAGAACAGCAATTTGTATAAAATTCTGTCAGGCTCCAAAAATCAAGAAAAGCACATTAAAACTTTTCTAAGCAGTTTCATTTATTGTTCCTCACTTATAGATAGAAATCTTCCCAAACTAAAGCACACTACTTACATCATAAAATGTATACTCAGAGAGAGGGAGGAACTGTCTTAACTCTCTTTCTCCCACACAAACTGTCCTAACTACACTATCTTTTGCTTCTCTGGAACATATTCACTCCCTTCTGGAAATCCAAACAATATACCATCACAATCCAGTCTTTCAGTGATCCAGGATTCAACAGCTGTGCCAATCAAAATGCCTATATTGCCACAGTGCCAAAATGGCAAACTCCTTGCCACTATCTCAGGGTTCTCAAACCCTGAAGTACTACTACACCATCATGATAAATGAATTTGTGTGACTCCCCTGATGAATAAAATAATAATTGCCTAGAAACTGGAAGTGAGGATATTCGCTTGCTTTCGCTGATAAAATTAGAGAAAGAAGGCAAAAGGCAAGTGTGCAAATAACTGCAGACATTGTCTATGGAACTATTCTCAGTCATCCAGGTCATGGTTGTTCCAAAGGTGTTTTTTTCAAGAGGCAACTGGACTTTCTTTTTTTTCTTTGAAGACATTTCTCTTCTCATCCAAGAAGCTTCTCCAGCTCTGCTTCTGAGAAGAAACTTCTGAGCAGAGCTGAAGAAGTCTCTTGGATGAGAAGAGAAACATCTTGAAAGAAAAAAAAAGAAAAAGCTTGAAAAAGCAACTTTGGGACAACTGCAGACATTGCTATTGGAAAGCTTGGATGCTAAAGTGATGTTTGCTTGGGAAGGGCTTGCTTGCTTGTTGCATTTAACCATTTCTCCTTTCCGTAATACTTAAAACATATATTGGCTTCATTTTCCTTTCTACACAATTACTCCTTGCCTGAATTCCTTCTAGTTTCATTCTTCCTTTTCCCAATATAGCTATACCACCCATTTACTCTTTTTATTTTGCTTAGCCTGCTGGAAGGAGAAATTTGTGCATGCACATATGTGTCACTTGATATGTACAGGTAGTACCAAAGTTTAAAAATTAGTCATTAATCATTCAATTATTATAACTTTGTCCTGGAATTGGCCTGTTTTTGGGAATGAGCATCTGGCAGGCAGATAGACATATGTATATACATATTCAAGTATATCTTATGTTTATTTATTGAGGGAAGGGGAAGAACTTGCAGTATTAATTTTACTTGGAGCTGCCAATGTTTTATAAGATGGGGAATATGGTCATTGTTCAGAATTTTACTCTCTGCTTTTTTTTCTGTCTTCTTTTCTTTAGGATTTGTTTTAAATTTGAGTTATTTTTGTTTTGAATAAACACAACAATATTCCTTCCTAGAATCTTTGGAATATCTCAATAATTGAAAGGAGCATAAGACACCGATGTGGAAACTACTATAGGTGTTTGCAAAATGAAACGCTTCCCCCCCCCCTTTGTTCAAACTTATGTGGACTTCAGAGGTGTTAATGTTTCAGTGTTATTAATCTCTGTTAATGTATTCTCTTGAGTGTCTCTACAGTTACAAACACACATTTTGTAAACCTAAGGACAGAATATTTTTGCATTTATTAATCTAAAGCCATTTTGCAATTTATCATAGATTTGCAGGTTAGACTGCATTACGTATATTGCACTGAATTAATATTCATAAAATGCCTTATCCAGTTGTTCTGAGACTGTAGGTATATTTTGTGGGCTGCCAGAAAAATGTCTTGAAGTTAGAAACTACAGCTGCAATACAGATTTCTCTTGAAATGTTATTTTACTACGTAGGTACCCACTTCCTAAACTTCAACAATCTCACTTTGGCTTCCATATGTGCTTGTTGTGAAAATCAGTTCCAAGCTGCTGAACCTATTGAAATTCCACAATATTTCATTTCTATTAAATCTTTTTCCAAGAGTTTCTACTCATACGATCAGATCCAACTGATTAGGTTTGCTACAGATCCTATCAGCCAGAGTATCAACTGGCATGAATTAGAAGATGGACTTTTTCTGCTGTATCCCCTGCCTTATGGAATCTTCTTCTCCTCAGAGATGACAATGGCCCCAATCCTGTTGGCTTTCCACAAAACTTTAAAAAATTAGCTATGTACCTGGGCCTGGATCTTGGAATGTATGAAGGGCTTTACTATTAGTTGATTAATCATCATGGCTGTTGTTTATACTTATTTTGTGGAAATTTTTATTATTTTAATGTCTTTTAAATTGTTTAAATTGTTTTAGAATTTTAGAATTGTAAGCCATCCAGAGTCAGTTATAGAAATTGAATGAATGAATGAATAATGAATAAAAGAATAACATAAAAAACAAATAAATAAATCTCTTTGACATTGGCTATGTTGGTTGTGGTCTACAGAACATTTGGAAGATACTAGGTTGTATACTAGATTGTATAAGCTTAAGTAATACAACAGATTTCCAAATCCATATAATGAGATGGTTTTATTATTTTTTTCTTTTTCTTTTTTTTTCTTGTTCCAGGACTTAGAATAAGTAGCCTGAGCTATGACTCTCATGAATTAGCTTATTTTTAGCTAAAGCCAACATAAGAATAATGCTATGTGTTTGTATTATGATAGTCCTCAAATTACAACCATAATTGAACCCAGAACTAGACTTGTAAGTCATGGCGACTGTTAAATGGGTTGCAACCAATTTGAGAACCTTTTTTGTGGTAGTCGTTAAATGAATGTCATGATTGTTAAATTAACCCATTTTTATCTGAAGGATGTTTTTTACTGGAAGTTGGAAGTCAGAGTTGCAAAGCAGTAAAAAACATTGAAAATCACAATCAGATGACCACAGAACCCTGCAAATAGCCATAAGTATGAGCTGATTTCCAAGTGTCCCAGATGCAATCATGTGATCAAGGTGGGGAGGATGCAGCCATCAAAATTCAGGAACTGAGTCACAGTATTTTGCGGGGGGTCCGTCGTAACTTCAAATGGTTGGTAAGCAACCAGTCATTAAGCAAGGATTAGCTGTATATGCCAATGTAGAAATCATTGCCCTTAGACAATTAGGGGAACTCTGAAAAATTATTTTCCTCTATGGATGTAATAACATTGTTCATAAACTGATTCCCTTAAAGACATACCTTTTGCGTAATTGAAAATAATTATTTACTTTGAGCATTCGGTATACAATTTAATTGTACTTCTTCCAAAGGCAAATGCTTCAAACAGAGAAAGCAGAAGTGACAGAAACTGTATTAACACTTTAATACCTGTTTAATTTGTCTCAGTGGTAGAGCTTACGTTTATTCAATGGAATATTTTACTATGGCAACAGTTGCACTGCATTAGATCACACTCTTTATGGTACACACAGCCCCCTCCTCATTTCCCACCCCAGCACTTTCATTTTATTGGAGCTTCTCTTTAAAAACACTAGTTTTAAATAGTTTTATTTCAATACTAATGCTTATATGACTCCAATTTTTGACTATCAAGACAGTTTTTTCCAGGTATATTTAATGCAGCAAATGCCAATTCCTTTGAAAGCTCCCTTACAATTTTCAAAAAAATACACTCAGTAGTTAGAGGGTTAATTAATGAAATGGATGACTGGACTGAAAATAAAATTCATTGTTTAAAAAATGCAAAACTATGAGAATTAGGCACACTATCATATTGTAACCACTGAGAATTCTCAATAGTAAAATAAAGCCTTACTCTCCCAGCATTTTCATTAGTTTTCTAGTAGTGGCAGACGCAGCGTGAATTATAATGACCGGAAAAACAGTGATTGCTCTCTTTAAAAAGCACATATGTATACAGCAAAGACATATACTCTCTTTCTTTAGAAACATGTAAATTACCAATTATGTAGCTGCACCCTTAAAAATTACATTTTCCTTTTTCCTGAATTTGACATCTATTTCCCAGAAGAGCAATAAATGCAAAACAGAATTTCAAACTGTTCTACAAGATATAGCATAATACAAATAAAGTTCAGCAACATCATGCATACTTATTATTAATTTTAACTGTTGCATTCAACATCAGGAACCTTGAAGGCAGTGATCAGGAAGAAAATTCAGCTTGGTATAAAATTCTATTTTGTATAGTCTTTCTACAGCTATTTTTTGTATTTCCAAACAAAAACCTTTTGAAAAATGCAATACTAGTTATGTATAATTGAGCACAAAGTATTGTGTACTTATTAGAATCTACTTTACAGAATTGGCATGTGGATAAAAGAGGACAGATATGAATGAGATAATAATAACAACAACAACAACAACTCTACCACTGGAGGTGAGAACTACACCTGCCTTTATGGTTTTCCAGGAGGGCGTTAAAACTTTCCTTGGGGCGTGGAAGAGAGCACTCACTGCTGGAGATGGTTGACAAGGTAAAAAGATCTCATCCCTGTACCAATCATCTTTTCATTCCTGGAATTTTGCATAGATTTAATTTTTTTAAAATTTGCATTGGTTTAAAATTGTAACTGTTTTCCTATTTATCTATTTATGAATTGTAAGCTCCCCAGAGTCACCTTATGGGGAAGGTGAGCATTACATATAAATGTAATGAATAAATAAATACAGTCTTTGTACTCCCAGAAAATAGTATAGGTATAGTTATTCTATGTTAATGATTAGAAATGCAAGAGGTCAAACATGGATCAGTTCTGTAAGGCAGTTAAAAATCTCACCATGAGGCAAAAATGCGCAAGCTTACAAAACAAACTTACTTTATATTCCATAGTTCCATGCAGACAAATCCAAGACCTAGAATCAGACTGAGTGATCTCTTATATCAACCCCAAAGTCAGTCATATAATCAGGGGCAGCATGTATTTTTTTTTTAAAAATCAGATATGATTTTGGAAAAAGATTTGCTAACCTAAGTCTGACACCATTCCCCTCAACCCTTATCATATACACTAAAACAGGTAGGCCTAATTGCCTCCTTCTTCTGAGGACCCCACTAAACACTGCTTATCTTTCTATTGTGTGTAAGACCTGTGAATCTTTTCCTGCTCAGGTTTTTAGGCTTCCTTGTTGGGTAAAATGGATTGCTGGTGATATACCTCTGGAGAAAACATATTGATTTCCAGTGCTATTCTGACTAATCTTTTGAGTCACCTGTTCACGATCTGAATATCATTCTGATTCACTAGCTTGCAATACTGAGTAAGCAGTCACACCAAACTATAAACTTCCATGTTTTTATACTGGTATGATTTTGTGTGTGTGTGTGTGTGTGTGTTACGATATAACAGTTGGCAGGAATAAGACTGAAGAATTTTGCCTTCCCAAGGCGTAAATGAGAGCATAAAACATAAAATTCTTCCTTCATTCAAATTATAGAGTCACAATCTCAGTTTGATCCACTTAAAATAAAATTATTAAAGAAAAGAAAAACAAATTTACACATATAGATTTTAAACCATGTTTGATTAAACTTTAATATACATATTAACCCAGAACAGCTGCATTCACCCTTGGTGTTGACCTTAAAACAAGCAAGGTACCTGATGGCCTAGCATGGGTTTGTTCCAGATGTACTTCAAACATACATATGTTCTGTATAAGTAGGGAGACTACTTTTTCAGTTCCTTTTTGTTCTACAACTACCTGTGCCATTTAAGAGATCTCTTTAATTGAGGAAGCACAGGAAACTAAAGTGGAAAGAAAGATTTGTTATACAAATGGAATTCTACTTGCTTTATTTTAGATCTCATATCTTAGGCATACATGAACTTACACTCCACTTTGATTTTAAAAAACTTGTATGTCACAACAATTCAATGGACTTCTGCTTCACAAGCAGCAGCTCTGAAAAGGTGAGTTCTGGTTTAAAAGACAGGTCTTTGGTAGTAAGAATGGCTGCCACAATGCTGGCAATTTATTTACTTCTTATACAATCATCTGCTTAATCTATTAGAACTGAATCCGTTTTCTTTTGTTTAGACAATAAAATATATTGTTGAATTTTTTCCTAGGAATTCCAAATATTTTTACCAATCTTATAACAAAAGGGATATTAAGGTAATTGGTTATGAGTACTGATTATGATCCACCAGGTGTTCAGCCATGATTGGAGTGCCACCTATTTGCATAACTACCTCCTTACCTAGTCATGGAGAGAGTAATAAGTATAAAAGAAAGTCTGTGATTTATCAAGTGGTTCTTCAGGAAGGAAGAGTGATTTTCTTAAATCTGCCATCTGCATAGTTCACTGTATAAATAACCATTCTTTCAAAACCAAGTTCATTTTACTTGAGAATTCAACATACTCCGAAGATTCCTACTTCGATTCTGGATTATAACTAGAGGATTCATTAAAGCTGAATTATCAATTAGCCCAACAGTTATCTGACTTAGCAGATAAATGAAAGAAGAAAAAACACATTTATATTAAGAAAACAATTTCACTTCCTTTATACTAAGTCTGTATTAGGAGGCAGAAAAGCAAGACACATAAAAACTATAGTATCTTTCCTTCTACAGCAAATTGATCACCAAAAGACACCAACTACTTCAGTCACAAAAATATCTTATGGAATTCTGTATCTTCTTAAATCTTAACCAATTCCAGGGTGTTCTTTTTTATTTATATTTGATTTATATGCATGACATCCATCAAACAGCATAAAATAGCAAATCGCCTTCCTTATGGTATATAAAGATTTCTATCTGCCTATCTCAGGAATAAAACAAGATTGCTCAGCTATTTTTTCCCTGTCATATTAACACTTTATAGAAATAATGTGTCTAACAATGGGCAGAAGGGAAGCAGAAAAACCATGCTTTCCATGCAATGCATTTAATTGAAAGATAGCCTGATCACAAATCTCAGTTGTGTGAAATGTACTTCCCCAGGGGGACCATTTGTATCATGTGTAACTGGAAGAATTTCAGCAATAAAGAAATTTGCAGATTTTCTAAAAACTGCACTGGCCAATGGATTCTTCTTCTATTATTCACTTTTACATTGTTCTTTATATAACTGACTATTAAAATATATTCTGCTCAAGACAAATGGACTAGAACTATTTTACTTGCCTCATATAATCCCAGACCAGAAATAATCACTGTCATAATTATAATGGAGGTATAAGAAACATACAGGTAGTCTTTGACTTATGACCACAATTGAGCCCAAAATTTTGGTTGTTAAGTGAGACATTTGTTAAGTGAGTTTTGCCCCATTTTACGACCTTTCTTGCCACAGTTGTTAAGTGAATCACCACAGTTGTTAAGTTAGTCATATGGTTATTAAGTGAATCTGGCTTCCCCATTGACTTTGCTTGTCAGAAGGTCACAAAAGAGGATTATATGGCCTTGGGACACAGAAACTGTCATAACTATGAACCAGTTGCCAAACATCTGAATTTTTATCAGATGATCATGGGGATGCTGCAAAAGTCATAACAGTGAAAAATGGTCATAAGACACATTTTTCAGTGCCACTGTAATTTTGAACAGTCACTAAGCAAACTGTTGTAAGTCGAGGACTACCTGTAGTGAGTTGACTATCCAAAAATTCTTAACATTCATTAAAATATGTTAGCAATCTCTATTCCTTTTACATTCTTTTCATTCCCATCTGTACAGCTGCATTTGGAAGAAATTGTTTCTTAGAGCATAGGAAAGACTGGTTCCCTCAGTGGAATAAAAAGAGACAAAATAAGCTGCAGTGAGATACTTTTTCAAGAAATCTTCCATAAACCCAGCTTTTGGAGTAACTATTTTCCATTCTCTAATCTTTCCTTTTTGGAGAAGGCTACTGAGAAGATAGAGCAGTGTACTCTAGAGGCATAGATTATCTTAACCTCTTTTAGTCTGGATTCAAATTTGGACATGGATGACAATACCAGTGCCTGGTGCCACTGTGGTGAATTGATTTTGTTGTGATGTAGATAGGAGAGTACACTCTTTCTGGCCTTCTTAGAGCTTTTAAGGGCATTCAGTACTACTAATCACTGTGTTGTTATTGTCCCAGGCTTTGGATTTCTCCTCCAATTTTTAAAATTTGCATGAAACCACTGGGAGAGTTCATCTCTCAGTTTGTTGCTGATGATATAGGCTGAGCTAGACATGCTGTAGAAATTCTGATCTGGTATTTGGAGGCTACTGGAAACAGTAGGTGAATCCTAAGAAGACCACATTACTATGTATTTGTAAGTATTCTTGCTCCAGGTAGCAAGAATCTTGCTCTGGGTAGGAGACCATTTCTCCAGTTTTATCTGTGTATTAGTTGCAGACCTACTTGGAGATTAAGTTTCTAACAAGTATGAGTAGGTAAATCACATCACACAATTGAATTACTGCAATCTATATGGCATGTAGAAGAAGAACATTTGGAAACTGCAGCTAACACAACATACACATAGTTTTACTATCCTATTATTGTAAGGAAATACTACCATAATCTGCCAGGAATCCATGCAGATTATGGTAACATATAAGAAAGACATTTAAAGAACCAAGTAACCAAATTGAGACATATCTAAAATGGCAGGATGCAACGCCAATTAATGTTTAGATTTTAAATACTTATTTTACTGCATTCCACTAGGCAGCAAACTACAATCTATATATTATCTATATATTATTTGACATAAGCTCAAAAATTTAAGCAGTAGCTCATGGAAAACAAGGGTCCAAGAAGAATAGGAACTTGGACAACTTCTTTTCTTTTTCTATTTTCAGTACTTTGGGTATTGTCTAAATAGAGACTTCAATAAATGTCATATGGAAGAACAGATTTATTTATTCATACAAATAGACTTATATAAGTAGTCCTAGGACCTAGACTTATGACCACAACTGAGCCCAAAATCTCTGTTGTTAAGTGAGACGTTTTAAGTGAGTTTTCCCCCTTTTACAACATTTCATGCCACAGTTGTTAAGGGACTCATTGCAGTTGAAAAGCTAGTAACCCGGTTGTTACATGAATCTGGCTTCCCAGATTCACTTTGCTTGTCAGAAGGATGCAAAAGGTGATCACATGACCCTGGGACACTGCAACAGTCATAAGTATGAACCAGTTGCCAAGCATCTGAATTTTTATCACATGATCATGGGAATGCTGCAAAGTTTGTTACTGTGAAAAACCGTCATGTCATATTTTTTTTCAGTGCCATTGTAACTTTGAACAGTCACTAAATGAACTGTTATAATTTTGAGGACTATCTATACTGCCCTATTTTAGAATCTGAACAATTTCCAATAACCATTAAAATAGTAGAACAGAAATCAGTGCAAAGCAAAGAATCAACAATAAAGCATTGCATTATGGCAACCCTCCACCCCACCCTTCCAGCATTATCACCAGAAGCATTAGGCCTACCTTCCATTTTCTTCAATCATCATCTACTTTATTTCCTAACACCAGGCACCCCATCTGTTCCACATCTTTCTGGGCTCCAGCTATTTGATAATAGCTTCCACAAAATTTCTGAACTGTTTTTTACCTGTCCTTTAGAGTACATAATTCTTAACTTCACTTTTAGTTTCTATCACAATTAAATATGAAAGAAATTAAAAAAAAAGTATAAACTAAAAGAAACTGAAAAGAAACTATAAACTATTGGAATATGACCATATAAATTTCCAATTCTACCAGTATTACTGTATTCATTTTTGGACATTCTATATCACCAAAATATATTGATTAGAATAGTATTGCTTCACTGTGAGAACAGACTAAAACATTATACTGTAGTGAGAAAAGATAACTGAAGGGGACATGCCAGATATTAGAAGACTGTATTTTCTTCCATCATATAATATTACAGTAGACTGAAAAGTCACTGAATGTAATTAATTAGCAGTAGATTCTTGGAGAGACTTGAGAGAGCAATTTCTCAATCAT
Organism: Oxyrhabdium leporinum; assembly: GCA_032468155.1. Lineage (NCBI taxonomy): Eukaryota > Metazoa > Chordata > Lepidosauria > Squamata > Cyclocoridae > Oxyrhabdium > Oxyrhabdium leporinum. Next base: position 128,210 of record JANHFL010001923.1, on the reverse strand, counting down.
ACATAATTACCTAATTATGGTGATGGCCACAAGCTCCATTATTATCTTTAAACTAACAAATCAAATCATGGAAGATTTGTGAGTTTTGTAGTTTTATAGATTTTACAAACACAGGGGCATCTTCAGATAGATGCATCTGCTCATGGCAGATCTTGTGTTCACTTGTGTTAGAATCAAAATATTGAACTATATTGTCCTTATTCAACAAGGTACTTCTTATGAAATAACTTGGTTTCATGGATAAGATTTAGGACTCAGAAGCAGTTGTACACTGCGGTATCATGTGGAGTTTTGTTTTGCAAGTGATGAGATATTGTGGGAAGGCTGAGAAAAGAAGGCAAGAGAAGACCAAGATAAATAATCAAGAGATAGTGGGCAAGTCAGTTGACTGCTTATATCATAAAAAAAGCAACTTAGCTCAGATACAGAGAAATCTTGGAAGAAGCATTTCAAATCATCCAGAAAGAATCCACCTTAATTAATTCATTATAAATAAGACTAGGAAATTCCTATTACAGTTACCAAGATAGATATCAAGCCCTACATTCAGCTGGGCAAGATCATGGAAGCAGGAACTACACAGATTTTAATAAAGTACAAAAATGTCAGTCTATATAAGTACAGAATCTTGAAACTATAATAGGATTTTCCAAATCTCTTGATTGTTTATGTCTCTATTTATTTCTCTTCCTCTCCCAAACCCACAATCTCTCTCAGAAATCTAGGGTTTTTCCATCTTCAGGGCCGGATTTATCATTGTGTCTCACAGCTATTAAGATTGATAGCTTAGTTAATTTTCTCAAATAACATAGAATGTGCAGTACTTTCTCCTTATCTTTTGTTTTACATTGTATAAAATTATTTATAAAGTTGTTTCAGATAATGGATGATAATGAGGAATTTAGGGTCATGGAACATATTGTAAATCCACCTACAAAATGTTTTACATACATTAATTCCTAGAGCACATAATTTTGCTTTTTCTGTGTTTAATCATATATTCCTTGCCTACCTTTAGTTTGCATTAAAGCACATCCAAGCTATCCTAGTTAATTACTACTTGCTACAGAATCCTCCATAGCTAGGATAGTGGTTGCTAAAAGTTCAATTGTTTTAAAGATGCTGTTTTGCTGCTGAGGAGGGAAGAAATTTGAAGTGAATGGAATAAGAAAAGTTTCAGCTTTTCCACAATTAATTACCAGATAATAAAATATATTCTGCTTTGCTGCAACAATACAAATTCCAAAATGATATTTATCATGATTATTTTTTGAGGTGAAAAACTTACAGTAAAGTTAGAAACAGGATGAAACAAAAATAAATTCCAGTATGGAATGTGTCACCTACAGTCAGAAAGACTGTACCTGAAATATTTTTAGTTATTATGGATGGGCTGAGAAAACAATTCCACAAGTATCAAAAGTCCAACTGGAACTTTTCATAATTATTATTTTTCTCATAAAACATACATCAATTCAGATGAAGAGTAATTAAATTAGCATATTGGTCTGTCAAATTATGCATATTGCTAATTGCATCATCAAGAGTTATACCAAATTTTTAAAGTTTAATGGTAGGGAATAGGAAAAAAATTAAGTATCAAGGGAAGATTCTTTTTCAATTATACAAGGAATAATGATGTATAAATTAGTTCTAACCACAAAAAGGCTCCTTCATCATTTGATCCAAAAAAGCCATCCTGACCTTGAAAAGACTGGAAAAGCTCATTTCCCAGTTGAACTTTCAAGGATGTATCATTTTTACATCCATCCATAAAGGATTTTCACAGGATCACAGCAGGGAAGAAAGGGATTAAACATTTTTCTTACGTGTTTCTTACTGATCAAGTCTTTACTGTATCTGAAACAGCTATTATAGTTTAACCCTTGGACAATGGTTTGAGAAAAGTACATTCTTGTACTTTATCGTTTCATTTAAACTACAAAAAGAGAAATATAAAAAGAGAAGTGCCATCATTGACAGGTACGTAAGAGGAAAGTATCTAAGCAATGCTTTTCCAAATACATTCATTCCATTGAGGTTTTAGTGAATTCTTCCAATTTCAAGTACAGCACACTTAATAGCTTTCCTAGTAAGAAGTGTCTGTGGCCATCCTCAGTGGTTAGTTCAATTCAGTTTGCTGCTCAACTAAGTTTTTTTGCCCATCCACAAAGACAAAGCAGATGTCAGGATTCCGACTGATGAACCCAAGCAAGCAAGCACTGTTGAGACGATCCAATCTCTTTGTGAAAATCTTTAGAGTAAATCATTTTGGCACAGATGGAAAGCAAAACCAGCTCTACTTAATACCCATGTTTTTTGCATAGTTAAAGAATAGTTTCTTCCCTCTCCGCCGTTAGTGCAAGTCACATTGTCCAATTAGACGCCTAGGTATTGTTATGGAAACCTGTCCAATTCCTTGCTGACCATCTGGTTAGATGACCTTGGTTCACATGGGATGACTTCTTGTTGTCACCTGGATGTGGCATTCCAAACCTGGTCTTGCCTCCCCCTGGTTCTGTGGCAAGCTGAAAAGCGAAAATGGCTGCAACAGAATAATCATGCTTTGAACTTGACAGTAAAATCCATGGTGGTTCCTGGTGGCAAGTATATGGCTTTGCATCTGGGAATGCTTTAATGTTTGCTTGTGTTATATGCTTCTTTGCTTGTAATATCATAATCAGAGATCAACCAGTTTAGTGTATAGTAGTAAAAAATTCTCTTTTTGTTTCCTTCCTGCTGTAAAACTTGGCATTGCCAAATTTGATTAAAATCCCTGGGTCTGGAGGATAAAAGATATATTGTAATGTTGTACTGGCTTTGGCAGAGCACATTAAGGGATGCAGTGATCATAGAAATAGAAAAACATGAATGAAAACTTCAAAAATGAATCTGAAAGCAGACCCCGGCCTTAAAGATGCTGGGACATGTCAACAGATAACCTACCTGATTTGAATTTGATACTGAACTACTTTATACTTTGCCTCAGTGGAAACAAAATGAAAAATTAGCTGTTCCGTATAACAAATTGCCTTCTGCTCAACTATAGCAGGTAATGGCACTTTAAGGTATATATGTAACTCCCAAGAAGAGAAATGATGAAATTGCAAATCTCCTTTGTTTTCCCATTCCCCCATCTTTTAATATATCTTTTAGGGTAATGCTATTGGAGACTGAAGGTTTTGACTTTATTACTTGATTGTTAATTTGCACAACAGCAATCAAGGGTAAGTTAAATATATCAGTGAGATATTTAGTGGTAGTTGCTTTAATCAGTTTCTCCCCCCTACATCTTCCAGAACACATTTGTTTAACAAACAGGCCCTCTTAATTATCTCAGAGTGGCAATATAACAAATTACTATGGATACATTTTTTTCAAGTAATATTATTTTGCTGCCCATTATTGTTACATGCAATTTAATTTCAGTGGAATCTGGATTTCAAATGATTATTTTTTATACATAAATATGTTTGAAATATGTATTTATATCATAACTAGCAGACTACAGAGGTTCAGAAATATGAAATTGAATTAAAAACTATCTTAATGAATTAGCTCACCAAGTTAAGTGGGATGGGAAACAATACACACAAATACAAGAGCACAGTATATGTCAAAAAAAATACTACCATTGAACATAATTTGGAGAAAATAGCACTCTCATCTATTCATGCAATGAACAAGATCTTTTTCATGCTCCCGTCTCCTGAAAAAAAATGCCTCTGCTTAAAGACGCATATTGATTTTAATATGTGGTTTTCTTAAAGTAACAGCATCTATTTTACGCAGGCATGGAAACATATTAAAAGTCAAGTCGCTTTAATGATTAGTAAAGATGTGCTGTGCTCATCTGAGGCCCAAAGAACTTCAAAAGAAGCAACATTTCAGGTATTTGTTTTAAATAAATCAATGATTTTAAAGTATCTCAACGGGCAGAACAAGGAATGACCTAAAATTTCCTTACTTTTATTTCCCAAGTCTTACATGTAATTAAAAATCAATTAAAAAGTTGCATTATTTGTCCATCCTTTCTGATAATAATCCTAGACATTGCAACATAAAAAAATCATCAGCCACATTCACTAAATTTGTCTATAAAAGATTTGACAGCTGTCCCACAAAAAAGCTAAGTAGAAATCCTTGAGGTAACAAATCACTGTGAATAAATAATAATTTTCATCATGGCATTTGGGATGTCAGTAATATATTTTGTGTAGATATGTGTGTTTCATGGGGTGGAATCTATAATGTTTGTTAAAAATGTCAAAGATTTTGTCCTTATCTGTATATATTTTATTTTTTCTAAACCTTGAAATTATTTTATTTATTTTTTCAGGTGAAATTATGTTTATAAAACAACAATGGCAGTTATTATTTGCTAAACATCTACGTTTATATGTAGAGATTTGTCACATTAATGGATTTGTACATGGGCATTTTTAGATTTGAGGATGCCCATGCGGATAGTCCTCTGGTAATGATAGCAAATGGATTGCGACTTCTATGGCTAAGCAATGCTGTCAAAAAGCACACCACCACATGATTGTATCGTTTATAGCACCTGAAATCCTGGCAATTCCAGTTGCTTTAATAACCCCAGGCCTGTGTGAGTCATTAAGTGAGGACCTCATGTAATTGCAGCATGAGAAGAGGCAAGACTCCCAGGCAAACAGTCTGGTAGGTGAGAGTTACAGGCCCACAGCAGGTGCCACAGGTGGGGACTAGGGAGCACAGGGCTTTAACAACCTCAGTCATCACCACTTCTCTACTTCAGTCTACTTCAGCCTACACTGCCTCACGCCCCATACCCTGACAAGTACGAGAAACACCAGCTGGCCTCAAGACCAACACCAGCCTCAAATTACTCTAGTGCAGGGCTGTCAAACTCCCGGCCCGCAGGCCAGATGTGTCACATGCTGGCCACGCCCACACCCAGCTTAGCGAAGGGGAAAAAAGTTCTGATACTTCATGTGATGCCACCGTGACGATGTGAGTTTGACATCCCTGCTCTAGTGGTAGCTACCCTCAAGTCCCAGCAACACCAGCTGGTTTCAAACCCCAGCACTGTGATAAGTCCCACTTTTCACATAGGTCTTGCATTTCTCCATGGCAGGTTACATGAAAACTAGTCATTTTAACCAATTTTTATTTAAAATTCTTATTTTCAGACTCGATGACCAAATTTCATTAAATGCAGCCAAATTTTGTCATGTAAGATGTAAGGTGTATAACAGTTTCACTGATATACTTACCTAATTAATTTTGATTTTATTTATAAAATTTGTTTTATCGACTGATCTTTGACCTTAATAAAGAATAAATGTGTGTGTGTGTAAATAGTATGTATGTATGTAGACAAACAGACCAACCTTTTTCTGTCAATGTAGATTATTTCACCCCCTACACTTTCTGCAAGTTATTAAAAACTTCATATTTTAGAAAAATATTTGGGGAATGAGTTGATGCTATTGGTAATGCTAATTATTTGATTCATAAATAATTTCATTGGTTGGTTGTTTTAAATCTACAAATATAAAAACTGCAAAAACCCATTTAAGAAGAAACCATATATAATATTTAAGACACAACTACAAAACTAAAACCATACTTTTTCACTAGACATTGTGCCAAAATTATGAAGCAATTAACTAACATTAGCTGGACCATTTTATTTCCCCCAAAGTGCTATTTACAATTAAAGAGCCATTTCATATAATTTTCCCATCCATTATGTTACAAAAACAGTATATAAAAAATAACGACTAAAGCAGTTTACCTATTTAATAATTTTAGTTAAACTTAGCTTAATAATTCATTTTCAAGCTTGTTATTTTCCCAGTTGTTAAATATTTATTTTCCAATTGCAGACATTTCTCAATAAATGAGTGGTAGGATTCACTACAAATTATTTCTTAAAACGCTGAAAATAGCATCTGGAGGATAGAAAGCCAAAGTGTAAATAGGATTTGTTTTCAGACTTTCACTACTATTATTCCGGCATGAGATAAATACATTTTAATTACTTATTGTATTTCGGTTTTGTTATTTATTTCTGGTTTCATTTTTATATCTTTTCTTGTCCTTTATGTGACTGTAAACTATTATTTAGCAGAATAACAGAGTTGGAAGGGGCTTTAGAGGTTTTATAGTCCAACCAGCTGCTCAAGCAGGAGACCCTATACCATTTCAGACAAATGTTTGTTGAATCTCTTCTTAAAATGATGGAGCAGCCAGTGATGGAGTAGCCACAACTTCTGTAACCCAGCCGTTGCCTGATTAATTGTTCTGTCAAGGAATTTCTCCTTAGTACCAAGTTGCATCCATGTTTCTTGTCTTGCCTTCTGATGCTTTGGAAAATAGATTGACCCTCTCTTCTCTGTGGCAGCCCCTTAGATATTGGAACATTGTTATTATGTAACCATTTGTCCTTCATTAAACTAAACATATCCAATTCCTGAAAGTTCTTCATATGTTTTGGAGGTTCTTTGGTCAGGCTGTTTGCTGTTAGTTTGTTTGGCAGTTCCTTGATTGGGATATTGTTTACTTCTTGATTGTTGGTCTGATGTTAATCTTGGAATTAATCTATGCTCATCTGAGTATTGCTATTGGGAGATGTTTTGGTCTTTTTGTTCCCTTTTTGGCTTGTCTCTTGTTTGACTTGTCTCTTTTGCACAGTATGTAGTATATTTATGTCTATGTCTCTATTGATGGCTAATTTAGGCTTCTATAAATTTCCTAGCATTTTGGACTTGGCTTGGTCTAGGAGAGCCACAGTTTCCCTATTGAATGTATGATTAAGTCTGTCCATATGTTGTGAAATTTAAAAAAAAATCATCATGTCGTCTGACTGCTAGTTGGTATTCATGGATGCGTTCTGCCATTGTTGCAGTCATTACACTGTATGTTATAGATGACTCCAGTTTTTTCTTATGGGGCTGCTGGGTCTATTGATTTACTAAGAATGTTTTGGAGGGCTTTAGTTGGCTTGTTTACTATGGTGTGTACTTGATTCCATGGGGTTGTAATAGTCTGTTGGTGGTTTCTGAGATATTCTTGATCTATGGTAGAATTATTCATTTTACAGATTGTGTTGATTGTGCTGTATTGGGTTCAGTGGTCAGATAAATTGCATTTTTATTAGCTCCTTACTAGCACTGATGATGTTACCTAGTTTGGGTAATGAAATGCCTGCGCAAATTTGATGAGTTCCTCTTCTATCCCCTCATCTAAATCCTTTATTTAAATTTGGCGGCAAAAAAAGCAAGAAAAAATATTTTCTAAACAAATAGCATAATGTATATTTAAAAAGAACAACTCAAAGAGATCAGATTTAGTAATTCATAACTTGTTTTTATGATTTTGAGAATTCTATTTGTAACATTTATCTAAACGCTTTTTAAAATTTATTACTTTGCTGTAACTTTTGAATTCTAATATTTCAGTTCCTTTCTACTAAACATCAGTAAATGAGAAAGTCAGATTGACAGCTAAAACCAGTCGTTAATTCAACAATGCCTTTAAAGCAGAGATGGGGAACGATGGCCCTTTTATGACTTGTGGACTTCAACTCCCAGAATTCAACTCCCCAATCCCTGGGCCACAGTAGACTACTGGGCCATAGCCTATATGGAACCAGGTCCTGTGAGAAGTGGGCTGGCATCCACGCACACACAGCTCAACTTGTACGAGCGGCAGGGCTGCATACACTCACATGTAGCTCAACTTACATAATAGCCCCACTGCTCGTGTAGGTTGAGCTGTGTGTACACATGCATGCCGGCCTGTCACGCAGCCCGGTTCCTCCCCCCCCCCAATAGGTCACCAACCTGCAAAGGTTGGGGATTGTTGCTTTAAGAGAACTTATTTTATATGTGGCAACATGTCATCTTGCAATAAACTTGAGCTAACAATGGATACTTTAATCTTTTGCCAATTAATTCTGAAATTGAGATTCCCTTTTCCAATTAAGAGCTGAGGTGTTTGTAATGAATATAATAATTTAATTGATTTTTAATTTGTGTCCAATTGTGTTGAAGACAGTGAGGACTAAACAAGAAACAGTTCGGCTTTGTTATGGATTTTGCCAACATCCAATTTTCCCTCAAGTTCTCCTACAGTTCATACTCTTATTGTAAGAAAGTAGCAGAAAAAAAGATTATATCCCTAGTTAACTGCTCATACCTTAAAGTTTAGACACGAATAATGAAGCAGCTTGAGAAATTAATATTAGTTAAGTTGTACAGACCTGTGTGTGTGTGTGTGTGTGTTTGTATACACACACAAGAATGTTAATGTAATAAGCCTAATGAACAAAACTATCAAAATAATTCAGTTTTCATAGTCTATTTCATTTTATCTAATGTAAAATTATCTAACTGATTATAGTATCATGCCATGAATCATGTGTAATTTGGACTGAAATCAACATTACAAAATTCAACTGATATAAGATAGAAATTCAAGAAGACTCAAGTAGTGTTTAAGATATTATGCGATTTTCTTCATCACAGAATTCCATTTCGGAAGGACATTTGGGCCATCAAGTCTAACCACTGTGCAGAAATCCAAAGTACAGCATCCCAAACAGATAAATGGCTGTCCAGTGTTTAACCAAATATATCTACTGCAGGGGAACACACCATCCTCAGGGTAATTAGTTCCTCTGTCAAATTGTTAGATTTTCATCCTTACAGTTTGCACCTTGCAGTTTGTATTCTCATTCCTTAATTGCATCCTTACAGTTTGCAATTAAGGAATGAGAATAAAAACCTCTGATTAATGATATTTATCAGAAGAAAGAACAAGGTTATGCCACAAGAACATCAGAGTATCTAGTTTCAAATGAGATACCTATATACAGGCAATTAGGTAACAAAACGCATTTCCTCACACTTTTCCTTTGTACAGGACAAAAGTTTGCCTTATTTTCTGTTAAAACAGTACAGTCTGCTCTGTCTTAGTAATGGACATTGTAATCATTGGGAGCAGGAACTCTCATATTATTATTATTAAAAAGCCTTTTCTAACATTCAATCAGAATCAACCACCTGTAACTTTTATATTGGGGGCTGCACTCTGAAATAAAAGCAAACAAGTTTTGTCCTTCTTCTTTGTAACATGCTTTGAGATATTTGAGCAGTGTTATCACAACCCCTCAGTCTTTTCTTAAAACTAAAGATCTCCAATTCTTTCTCTCTCTCTTCATTAAATAGTACAAAGTTACTGGTTTTTAAAAATGGATTTAAACACTGAGCATATATATTATAGTAAACCTCAGGAATAGAGTGGATATAAAGCTGAATACAACCCTAAACTGATATATATATATATATCAGTTATACACATTCATACAGACATTCGTTTATTTATCACAAAAACATGCATTTAGACACTTGTCAATTTATTACACAAAAAATCATAAATTGCTGCCTGAAAATTGATGGTTTTAACTTAAAATGTGAAAAGTTACCGAATTTCCAAAATAAATAATATACACAATTTCTTAATTAGATCTAGGATTTAAAATTACAAAGTGTAATTTCAGGAATCTATTCAATAAATCAATCTTATTATTTCTTAAAGTTAGACTCAGACAAAAGTGCTAATTACTATCAAACAGTAACTTATTAGCTCCTCCATAAAGGTTAGCTGTAATTTACAGAAGAATCTCCTGAATAATAGAAATTAAAATGCTTTGCCCATAAAGTCAGCAAGTCGGTAAAATCATATCAATGAAGTAGTTAAGCAATATCAATTTGCATCAAACTGAGATAAAGAAATTGGAAGTAATTGTTGCTCAGAACTATCTTTCCTGTATGTATATAAGGCTGCAGTATCAAAATTTCCTTTCCCAATGTGGAGTACAATATAATTGTATTGGGGAATAAACAACTGTGCTTGTATTGTACAGATTACAAACACATATATTCATATGTAGAAGAAAGAAAGCAGTACATTAGACTTCCATAAAACATAATAGAGTAGAAGTAATATACATACATCAAATCCAAGTAAGATCCTACACTGAGAAATCAAATGAAAGAAAAATATTCTACCCACAGACTGGCCAGAACTCAAAGACAGAAAATACCTTTTTTTGTAGCTCAATGACAGAGAATACAAGGTCAATATAAAGTCACCATGCAAGCTTAGGAAAATACTTTAATTCTATATAAACAGCTATATGCGTAGACATTATTGAGGTACATGGAGCAACAGTCTGATTTAGTACAAGAAAAAAATGATAAATTCCGTTTTAATTCTTTCTTGTAAAACATGCACAAAGAAATGTTGACTGGGGCAATCTTCCTTAACTGAGCACATCTCTGTTGAAAATGAAAATTCTGGATTCTTTTCATCACCAATACTAATGCCAGTTGGAAAGTCTTTTGAGTTATAGCGCCAATGCATATGAAGGGAATCATGCTAAGGCAAGTTTTTCTGGAGACACATTCCAATCCAATGGCTCCCAATGGAGAATATACTTATATATAGTAAGGTAGAATGAAAAAAGTGAGCTTTATAAAATAGAAATAATTACTTTCCACCAAAGAAATCCAGTCTTCTTTAGTGACTATATACCAAATAAGCACATGTTTATGGACTGGATTCATATATTGATACACAGCATCAAGCTATTGCCTTGAACCACATTTCAATAAACAAATCACAATTAAGATTATACATGGTGCATAACCTTACATATCACAGTTGACTAAATTTATTAAAAATACTAAGCAATGGTTTATAGACCAAGATGGCTGCATTCATAACAATTAGCATTATGGTATGAGGACCAAGTAGAATTCCCTCTCTCCCTCAGTTATTTGTGAGATATCAATTACAGAATGAAAAGACAATGATTTCAACCACCACTGGAACCATAGCTAGTCACCTTGTAGGTGAGATGGGCAGCATAAAAATGTAATAAATAAATAAAATAAAATAAATATTATTTCACACAGAAAAAAAACATTCTTTGTTATTCAATTGACTAGACTTATAAACTAATATTAAATAGTGCTGTAAAATAATATTGTATAAATGAATAAAATATTAGCATTTTCTGTACAAAACGGGTACATCTGTTTCTCTGAAATCCAAAACCCAAGTGAAAAGTACAATAATTATTTCAAGAGCTTTCCTAAGTTTATATATGGTACATAAGCTTTTCCCTCCTTACATATGTACAGTCTATTGGTATTTAAGTGCCCCCTGCTGGAAATGAATACCAGTCCTTGAAATACCTGGATTAAAATAGTCTGGCAAATACCAGGTTACATTTTTAATGGTATTAAATACTTTATTACTTACTAGCAGGTAAAATTATGTGAGATCCCTGACACAAGAAGTTTCATCTTAAGCCATAAAACTAAGTAGATTAAGCAGGAAAATAAAAAAATGAAATACTTGCTTTGTGCCATAACTGCACACTGAATATATCTTAATGCAAAATATATCAAACCAAGCATCAAAATATTACAAGATAATATCTGTAATAATAAAGATAATATCTGTAATAATAATCAAAAATCAATAATAATAATAATAATAATAATAATCTGTAATAATCAGTGATGGTATTCATTTATATTTTGCAGAACAAAGTTATTCAATAACATCTTGTCTATCTGGGACGAATACAAAATGGTGAATCACTAAGTTGCAACACATCTGAGAAAGATCTGGAGAATATATAACAATTAACAAATCTAATATGAATCAATAATACGTCTGCAATTCAAACAGCCAATGATAATTTACACTGCCTTAGATAAATACTTTTTACAGCAAAAAAAAATGTAACCACTGTCTTTGGAACTACTGAAGTATGAATGAGATTACTGAGGTCAGTACAAAAACGTACTTTAGATGGTTCAGATATTCAGTCAAAATGTTACCAGAAAAAATGAGTGATTCACACAGCTACCACACCTGTTTTAAGTTTTTATATAACAAGCCAGATTCTCTTCTGAGTGCACTTTACAGCATAAGAATTATAAATAACATGGAGAAGGTGATTAGAATATAAAACAGATTCAGCAGCAAGAAGCTTCAATACTAGAAAACATTTATATCCAGTTCAGCTTTTGTTATTATTTAGTTACACTGAAAATATTAGAGTAGACTACATGAATTAAAAAAATGACAGGTGTTATCTTATAATGAAACCTATTACACAGCCAGTAATTTACATTCTAAGCGACTCGTAATTAAAGCTAAATGATCCTAGACGTATGGAAACTGTAATATATGATGTAAAGAAGAAAATTTATTTCATGCAGCCTTCAGAATCCGCTTTCCCCATTTATTTTGCTTGTCACAAGGTCACAAAGGGAGAATCACATGACCTTGTGACACAGCAATGGTCATAAATATGAACCAGTTGCCAAGTGTCTGAATTTTGATCACATGACTATGGGGATGCTGCAACGGCCGTAAGTATGAAAAATGGTCATAAGTCACTTTTTTCAGTGCCATTGTAACTTTGAACGATCACTAAATGAACTGTTGTAAGTCAAGGACTACCTGTACATCTTTGGGTAAAGCAGAAATGTACATAGCATTCATTTACATAAATGTATATATCGGCATGCACAGCAAAAACTGTTAAGTTGGAAAGGATCCACTCCAGCATTTCTGACAAATGATCAGTCAGTTTTTATTTGAAGACTTCCAGTAAGAACACACCATATCATGTGGCAGCCTATTCCACTGGTTAATAGCTTATATTGCCAAGAAGTCTGCCTTCATGTCTAACTTGAGCTTCCTTAAATCTTCTGTAAACATACTTAGGTCATCCTTCAAAGGACTTCCAAACTCTTCACCATTTTGATGGTGTTGTTCCCATTGGTCATTGTGGTTTTTGAACTGTGGTACCCAGAACACAGTACTATATGTAGGGTCTGACTACTGCTGAGTATAGTAGACTAATTACTTTCCATGAGCTGGACCTTTATGTTCCTGTTAATGCAGACTGAGATAGCCTTTGTCTTTTTAACAGCTGCACCTTAGTGCTGGCTTATTTCTAACTTGTATAGAACACCCAGGCCCTTTCTATATATGCCTACTGCCAAGCCAGGTCTTCCCTAGTTTGCAGTATCATTTTAAGGAGAATATCATCTTAGTCTCTGATATCAGAATGTCAAGGTTTTCTGTAGGAATTTGAAAATCTCCCAACATCTGCAATAAAAGCCAATAGGCAATATGTTTTATTTAGAAATATAATGAAAAAGAACTTTGATTTTAACCAAGACAAATCATTATTTTCTACTTTCGTAAGCAATTTTTAAATCAATTACAAAAATATACAAGGTTCACTTATTTGTTTGATGAGCCAGTGTGTTGAGTCTCCACCCACCACCACCAAAGGATTATTGCGCAATATAATGAAAGACAATGATAGAAGTTGCAAACTATTGTTCGCTATAAACCTGGGAGGAGAGGGGGGGGAATAATTCCAGCTGTGCATTATAAACAACCTCATTTCCAGATGGCAAATATTCTAATCACCCAAGTGGAAAAGTTATTTATAAGGAAATGAATTAAGACCACCATAAAATAAACCTATGCATTTTTAGGAGAGAAAAATAACCCAACTGAATAGAGTCATAGAAGAGTACATCTATTTCTCAAACATAAACTATAACGATGTCTACTTCATCATCTAGTGAAAATCTTTTTATCATACCGAATAATATTATATTATAAACATACCTTTTATTGAAGAATTTTTTTTACAAAGTTGAAAACAACAGAAAAATAAAAATATAGAAAAACAAAAAAGAGACAAAAAGAGAGGGGGGGAAAGAAAGAGAGAGAGAGGGAGGGAGGGAGAGAGGGAGGGAGGGAGATATAGACATATACCAAGATATATTATTCTTTTTTTAAAATTCCACATTATTTCCCATTGATCCACCTGTATGTTGTAACCACAATTCCTGGCTCATTTTATCATGTGCTCTTTAATTTGCTCATCTTCCATTTCAAATCTCAACAATAAAGTATACATTTTATTAATTACTATTAAATAATTAATAAACATATTAATAATTGATATGTTAACCATTTTACCCATTTTTTTCCATAAAATGCTTCTCAGGTTGATAAAATATTTTCATGCACAGCTTGGATTTATTCCATATGCACAATACAACAGAATGATTTTTAAAGTCTAAATTTACTTTATCATAGCATAAAAAATCATGCCACCCAACCCTCAGGTCATATCATTCTAATTCCAACATTCTCTTATTTCTTGACAACAGCCATTCCTTCATTTATGGCAAACTGCAAAATGCAATTTAAAATCAGGCAATCCTAATCCTCCTCTTTCCTTTGCATCTTGAAGAATCTGAAATTTAACCCTTGGTTTATTTCCCTGTTATATAAATATGGATATATCATTTTTGCCATTGTTTAAAAGGTGCAGCATTTCTAAAAATTGGGAGACCATGAGTTCTAGTCTCGCCTTAGGTGTGAAAACCAGCTGGGGCGAATCATTTTCTCTCAACACAACCCACCTCTCAGGGCTCTTGTTGTGGGGAAAATAGGAAGGGGAAGGAATATTGGGTATTTTTGCCTCCTTGAATTATTTATAAAAATAATAAAAGTGGGATAAAAGATCTAAAAAAAATAGTATTGTCTGAAATAAAAACCTTTTAGGTAACACATTCATTTCTGTCACAGAAATTCTTCCCAGAAATGATAACTATACATTTCCCATCTTGATAAATCCATTTTGATTTCATTCCATGCTTTAACATAATTATTTTGAAATAACAGTTTATGTTAGTCATAGTTATACCCAAAACCTGCAGCAAAAGATCAGCTTAATTCTTAGCTATCAGTTACTATTAGAAAATCTTTAGTACCATAAACTTTTTATTTTAACAAGAAAATCCCAATATTAAATATGTCGGCTTTAATATGTCAGTAAAACATGTGAGTAAAAAAAAATCAATTTTGAAATCATAATGTTTATAGGCTTCTGAGATGAAGTATAGCCCAAGAGTTCAATAAAGAAGCTGGCGGACATAAGCTCAAGACACTGTCATTTTTAGAGAAGTGACAGCATTTAAATATATAGCAGGAGATTCTGAGGTTATGGTGGGGTTCTACCTATAAAATTAAAAGATGTTGACCTTGACACCAGTAGCATACGAAACCACAACATCAACAGACTAAAAGATTAATAACTAAGCAATTCAGATGACAACAAAAGCAAAGGGGATGTGAATTCACAAAACAAAACAAGAGCTGGAAGTTGAACAGAGACAACCAGCAGTATAAGACCCCACACATTAAATATGAGGCATATTTTTGCCATCTCACTTTGGTTTTTTAACTTCAAATCTTTTCCATTTTCCAAACAAGTTTTATACTTATCTGAAAGGCATTTCTAAAATATATGTCATAATAATAAAGGACAGTGTCCGATTAAAAAATTAAGATCCCTGGGAGAAGATGCAGTTTTCCACCAAAAAGGAAAATGAAATCTCTAAAAATAAATGCACTATACAAACGTCCAACACATCAGATACTAATGTGAAATATTCCAAGTCATGGATTGTTTCTAAAGAAATATGAATCCTTGCATCAATAAAAATCAGTAATAAGTGCAATTAAGTGAATGGACTTTGTTATAAAAAATATGTATTTTACGCATCAACCATACAAACTTTCTTACTTAAATGCAAATTTAATTAGATTTAAATTTCTTGCTTTTTGAATTGTATTTCTGGGAATGTTCTTCAAGTCCAACGGCAGCCCTTGAAGGGAAGGGAAGGGAAGGGAAGGGAAAGGGAAAGGGAAAGGAGATATACATTTCAGATCTATCCTGACTGATCATGGATCTCTGGGAATATTTTCCCAGACCTACACCTAGAGATTCCAACATGTTTTATTACTGAGTCATTATTTAATTCCAATTGTATTGCTTACATTTAATTGATTGCTATTAATATTATTTAAGAATAACTAAATAAAATCCAATCTTTGGTGTAATGCTAATCAAATGTTTAAACTGGAGCTAATGTGTATTAATATACAACGTATATTTCTGATTACAGTTATTCTCCATGTTACAAATCCTAATAAACTGTTGAAAAAAAATCAACCTCTGCTTGTTTTGGGCATTTGTGAAATTCTACTTAGAAGCATTATTTAAACCACAGCAAAACCAAATGACTGAAATTTTCATCACACTCTCTTTTCATCACACTCTCAAAGTTGCCATTAATGTAAATCTCACCTATTCCAAGTATCAGGTTTATAGCGCTTCTTCTATGTCACTTGGCAGAATACATTTTCTTATAAAATCAAGCTGTCAACAGTTATTTAAAGCTCTTATTTCATTCAAATTCAAAATATTAAACAATATGAATTCTAAAATAAGTCACAAAGGAACCAGAAGGGTGATGATGTTGCTCCATAAATCTTTAAATGCTGCCATAGGTAGGATTGAAAAAACTGCAAAACTCTGAATCGAAACAATTCAAATCTAATCTAAGAACGCCATAATTTCTCAAAATTGAACTATCCAATGTATAATTATGGATATTCGGGGCTCACCACTGCTGTATCATTAAAAAAAGAAATGCATAAATTCTGTAAAGTAGGCTGAAAAATATATTAATAATTACACATATTCATATCCAGTATGTTATTCCCTTTCAAGGCAAGCAATATTATGAAAAAGTACAAAGCAAGAATAAATAATTGTAAGCAAAACAAAGTAAAGGCAGGAGATAAAAGGATACCTAACAATCTAGTTTACATGAACCACATTCACAATGCCTCTTTATCCTTGCAAATCATGTATGTTTCCACTACATTTACATACCGATTCATGCATTGCTTTTTGTTCTTCAAAAATTATGCCTCTCGTAGTGCTACCCCTTGACATGGTAAACTGTCTTTCCAATATAAATCTGTACAATCTTCCTTCCATCATTCTCTATTTCAGTTTTATCCCAAATTATATAATAACTTTTATTTTAATTCCATTTGTCCCACTGCATGCTCCTTATTTAGTCTTCTTCACCAGATTCTAAAGCATTTTTATTATTTTCTCTGCCTCTTTTAAATTTAACTATTTCTTGCTCTCCGATTTTTTTGCAACTCTACATACTATCTAATATCTTTCTCTAAACCTCAGTTTCCCATAGAACACTTTTTAAGTAAATTCACCAAATCAGTCAGTGAATATAATTCCAGTTTTTGAATCTGCAAGAAAATATTTTTACTACTCCATGGAAATAATATTCAAAGGAACAGTGAAGTAGCAGAATAGACCACATATATAACCATTTAAATGCTTGAGAAAAGAGTATGTTAATCTGTGAGTTCATACGAACATGCTTGATTTATATTGGAAAGACAATTTACTTGTCAAGGGTTAGCACTAATGTTATTAGTATAGTGTTAACTTGGTACTCAACTGCTTTGAAACCCATCAAATTTGGTACTCAATGCATTTTGACATGGACATTTTGTCCTGGTACTCATCATTTGTTTGGTATTCAACGTATAAGCTAGAACTTGTCAGTTTCGGCTGTCTTGTGACTCACTGCATTATTCCTTATGCAAAACTTATTTGGTACTGATTATTTTTGGTATTCGTCGCACCTCCTGGAACCAGTTAACAAAGAGTACCGAGGTACTACTGTACATACATGTACGCACACAAGCTGGACAAAATAAGGTCTAGTAACTCAGTGACATAAAAGATTATTTTTTCTTTATTGGTTTAAAAGCAATAAAAAGCATTTAAATGTAAAGGAAACCAAAACTGGTTGCAAACCCAAGTCTCCTCATGCAACGACTGATAATAAAATAAATGGCAGTTCTAAGTCTGAGAAAGAAATCTTGGTAAAAGCATATTTTCGCTCCCTCCCGACAATGTCTTCCAATGGTTTACTTATAATTTATAATAATAAACTCCTAATGTTTGGATCTTGTGAAGCATGAAATAAGAACTATGTAGTAGTTGTTCAGTTGGTGCAGTTTCCATCTGGAGAGAAATCACATTGCAATTGTATTGCAGGCTGAGACAGAATAAAGAATCACAGTCCCCATGCCAAACAACATAATAGTAATTTCAAAAGATTTTCCAATGTGTGGGAGCCTGCATGTATTTTTCACAGGATGGTTAGGTTTAATATGTTCTGCTGAAGGCTGGATATGTAATGCTGAAAAACTGTAGGTAAGGCTGATACATAAGAGTTCTCTATACAATAAATATGCAGATATACCAAGAGTTTAAATCATTTTTGCTAAAAGAAATATGTAGTTTGCTATAAAAAGAAAAGGACTAGGAACATTTTATTATCATTTCATTGAACAATAACTTGTTGCAATGCCATCATATAATACAATGTACGTGAACTATACATTATTATTACTTAGGTATATAATAGGTTCAACACCTAATTTAATCACTTAGTGGCAATCAACTTTGTTGGACCTGAATTGAAGTAGGAATAAAAAATGTGAAAGTATCCTTGGACTGATCTTAAGTCCTGGTGAGTGAGAGTATACCATCCTATATTTTTCTTACTTTGCTTTTCCAGCAGAACCTACAACCCTGATAGTCTGACCAAGTCTGATTCATTTTAGCTTCTAAATCTAAGACAATTCTAGTCTTGCCATTTGTTAAAACGGTCAAGAATACCTTTCAACTATTCTGTTTCTATTTAAAGAAAAAAATATTCAATGGTATATTCTCTAAATCTTCCTCAGTATTTCAAAAGTAAATTTGATATAATGTGTAATATAAGAAAGCAATTAATAAATAATATTAAATCCATCGATCCTTCCACGATACATTTCTCAATACATTGCCCAAGGTGGAAAATGCAACCAACTCTAGCAATATTATAGTAATGAGTACAAAGAGCTATTTGAACCAGGTAAATTGCTAGCACAGGTTTTGGTAACGATTCTCCAGTAACAACACTTTAAATACAGTAATATAATTAAGGAATAAAGTTCTTGGCAGAGTATTAGCTGAGTCTATAAGGACTTTAATTATATTCTTCCTTCCTTCCTTCTTTCCTTCCCTCCTCCCTCCCTCTCTTCATTCCTATCAGTGTTGACTCCTATCTATGCCTGAACTATTATTTGCTGTTTTCTTGGCAGGGTCTTGCAAGCAGTTTGTTGTTGCCTCCTTCCTAGGGCTAAGAGAGAGTGACTGGCTCAAAGAAACAAGATGCCTATGTGCTTAAGGCAGGACTAGAACTCATGGTCTCCTGGCCTTAAGCACTACACCAACCTATCCCATCCATATCCTACAGACAAAATAAAAATGTTGGATCATGAGAAATTCCAGAGATACAGAAAAACTGAAATGAACAAGACCGTGTGTAGCATCATACAACATTACATTATTTCTGATTTCCCAACATTTTGAACAGCAGGGCAAGCTCATAGAAGCATCAAAAGAATAAAGAGCTTTTGATTGAGACTTCAATCTATTAAAATTTAAAAAAATCTAGGGATAAAGCTGCAAGGTATATACTATATATATAGTAGGTAATTCAACTGCTAGGTTTTTAAGTCACAATCGCTATTGGACCTTGTTTGGAGGGTTTTCATATAATGGTCTGCACATGATCATAATCCTTATCAGGGCTGACATGACAGAAACATTTGGAGAACAATCAGATCTGAAGGTCAAAAACAAGTTAAGACTGAAGAACAATTTAAATATATTGTCGGTGTTGGTGATCTCAAGCTAATTATTGAAGAAATAGGGTTCATATATTGAACAAAAAGTGACACAGCCAATATTGTAAGGGATCATTGTAAAAACCCTTAATGTTGCTTCCTAACTGCCTTTGCATGTGATGTTGGTAAATTATAAATGAAAAATTACCATAAACAATCTTCAGGCAGCTTCAGAAGTATCAGGAAAATATTTAAAAATTCCCGGTATCATCAGGTCTTGTTCTGAGTTTTCAGGGGTTTTATTATTGGATGTTGGATATCAATCAGAGGAAGATACTTAAAACTGAAACAAATTCTAATACTGTAAAGATTGGTGGGAGGAGAGCTACCCTCCATATCTTTCTTGGTATTCCATATTAAACATTTTTACAGGTAGTATAAAGTTCAAGCATTAATCATTTTAATATAATATGGATATTGAATGCAGGATTTGAGCCACAAACAGAATAAACCAGAAAAATCTATAGGGTTCTATATTTCATCAGATTCTTTCATGTTGTCCTATGGTCACTGAGAATCTAAATAGGACTGATTTCTATTTTTCAGTTCTCAGTCATATTTTATATTACCGATACCAGCTTAATTGTTGTGCAAAACATTAATAACTCAGAGGTTATTATACTCCAAGATTATGGTGAAAAAATTAATTAGTAACACTACAGTAATGGCAATGCTAATTAAATAATTTAAAACTTTGCCTACAGCATTATTGAGTGAATAATAACATAGATGCTAACAATTCATTCCATGTGCCTCATACCATAGACACGTTTTTTGTAATATTAATTTTAATTAAAATGTGATCTTTTTCAAACCAGCCAAACTAACCATTTAGTACTCATTATTAGAATTATTAGAATATATACATTGACATAGGTTCAATTTAAAAACTTGCAGAAAAAACTTATTATGGAATGGTGATCCTTATCTGGGAATTATTTTTTTGTGAAACCTGATGTTTTATTACATATTTGTGCTCTAGATTATAGACATGCTGTTGGGTAGTAGTTAGGAAACACTCTGCAATGGTTAATGAAGCCTTTTTTTACAAAGCAAAACCATTTTATTCTGTTGAAATGATGTATGCTTATTTTAATTCAGCTGCTTCATAAAGATACTAATTTTGTTCTTCATTTTCTTTGTACAAAACATCCAAGACAAAGCACACAATTGAGGCATATAGATTAATGAAAGAAATATTTTCTTCCAATAAAAGAGAACATATGTAGCTCAAGGTTTGTTCAAGCTTGGTTGTTTGCTTGCCCAGCTATGTAATATCGACAGTGCCTGGTCTTTATAACAATACAATTCTAATCTTTAATATGAAATCAAATGTTACAAATTAAAACTTGGAGGAAGTGTTAAGTTCATTGTTCATACAGTAGTTGCCATTGAAGCAAAGGAGAAAATGAAACAGTTACTCAAGCTCATTCTGAAATTTGCTAAAAATTAAAAAGCATGTAGAATGCTAACATCTAAATTTATGGATTTTAGGTTGTTAATATCGGCAAATGTCTAGAATATAAAGGAAACAGAGCAAAGGATTCAAAATAAGAAAAGGCCCAACTGTCGTAACTGCGAGCCCAGAAGTACCTGAGCATATTTATAAAGTTCATCTCCACATAAGTTCTAAAATTAGATAAAGAGAACCCAGTTGAACAAGGGAGTCAAAAACATTATACCAATTCATCTACTCATTGAGGAAAATGACCCAAAACTATCTAACTTTAGGACTTGGGTGTAGAACAGATTATATTTATGCAGAAATAGTAAAAATTCAAAAGGTTTCACAAACTTTTTAAGCACCAATGTGAATATTAAGTTCCATTACTCATCTTGCCTTAAGTCAATTAAGTCTTTCAGATAATGCCTTTTAGCAAACACAGAAATGTAGACAAATGTGCTAACATTATGCCACATGCCACAGTCCCTGCTAACAATAGTAGTTCTGGCCAGTTTCTACACATTTGGGCCAATGTATCACTAGGGTAATCATAGGCCAGTTTTATAATGGTCCTATCCATTATTCTGTGCAAGCCAAAATTTCTAATCTAAAGACCATTTTATAGTCAACACACTGTTGCCTGCATTCCATCATCTTACAGATCATGCAGTTATATAGACATACCCTCAGGATAGCAAAATATGTAACGAGGGTTTCAATGGGTGACAGCTGATTTGAACCTGAATCACTTTGGTCAAATTCCAACTTCTTAACAAACTATGCCACACAGATTATAATTATGAAAGAGGTGAAGAATTAAAGCCAAATCATTCACAAGATTTAGACAGCTGTTTCAGAAAATATTCCAGATTGTTTTCACCTATACATGATGTCCAGTTTTTTTGCTTTGAGTAAAGCATTTCCCAAAGAAGCTAAATGACATTTTTAAACAATAAAGCCACTTCAAAGGGGTGTGTATAGCTCGTCGCTCACGTTGCAAAGACCTTTTTCAAATATATATAGTATAGCACTAAAAGTAGTATCACCATTGGGCATGTGGCCAGGGCTGATGGAAATGAACAAGAAAAGAAAGTTCTGTTCATCCACAGTGGCATAACCAGTACAATTTTCCAATTTAGCAGATGTTTTAGAATGTTATTATCAGCTGCAGATAACAGGGCCAATGGCACCAAATTAGAAGACTGAAATAGGTTATTGTTACTTCTATGGAAAAGCGCTACATATGACAACTGCAGTATAGCTGAATTCATTACTGGGATGAGAATTAAACTTTTATAGAAGGTGCACATGTCTTTACTTATTCATAAATTTTCATTTCCATTTTTTTGTTACTAAAACAAAAGGGGCTGGGGGGGGAACTGTCCGGCTGCAGATGCAGCCCACTGGCCCCTTGAGGAAGTGTTTGCCAAAAAGCTTCCATTCTGAACGCTGAAGTTTTGGAATGGAGGCTTTTTGGCAGAGGAAAATGGGGAGGGGACACTTTTCTACCTGCCATCCTTCCCTCAGTCTGTGCTGAGCTCCAGATGGACACGCATGGATGGGCTCCGGATGGACGCGCACGCATCACCCGGGGCTCCGTTTTGCCTTCAGAGGCCTGTCGGAAGGCATCTGCAGTCAATATTGGAGGTCCGGATCACTCCAGAGCTCTATTATCGGCTGCAGAGGGCAAAGCCTTCTGCAGCCGATAATAGAATCTCTGTTAAAGGCT